>OZ030016.1:70348055-70560555 GCA_964023405.1 Apodemus agrarius
CCGTGTCCCTGTGGTCAATGGGTCTTTCAGCCCCATCACACCCAGGGAGATGCGATTATCCCCCTTCTTTAAGAGAAGGAAGCTGAGACAGAGGGCTGAGTGATTGTCCCATAGTCCCTCAGCAGATAAGGAGTGGGACACCTCCTTAGCACACATTGTTGGTCATCAGGCTAGTGACAGAACTGAAGAAGCTTGTTTCATTAGTTCTGTGTAACTCTAAATTCCTAGTCTCTGTAGTGAGCTCTTAAGTTTTAAAATCTATCTATCTATCTATCTATCTATCTATCTATCTATCTATCTATCTATCTATCTTTCCCAGGGCAAAAGGCAAGTGAAGAACTTACCTCAGGCTCTGAAGCCTGCAGGCTCTGGAAGTCTGCCATGATCTCACGGCTCAGGGTCAGCATCCGGGAGTAGCAGGTGGGGGGCGCAGGCTGTACTGCCAGAGGCCAGACCACTACCACCACCAGCAGCAGCAACAGAGGCAGTGTCTTTGGCACCATGGTGCCAGCTGCCTGCCGCTGGGCCAGCTGCCCCTTTAAATAGCTGCTGGGGGGGGGGATATCGAGAGCTCAGGCTCCCCACCTTTTTCCTGTGGGGCCCCTGCCAGGGCCAAGCATCCAAGGAGGGTGGGGCCAAGGATGTGACACACCCATAGGGACAGTGGGTTCTTTCAGAAGGAAGCTGTATTAAGGGGGTGGGTACATAGTTAGGGGGCTGGAGGTACTTAGAAAGGAAGCAGGCATTCATTTTATACCAGGAATTTTCTGTCATGACAGAAAGAGCAGTTGAGAGGGTCAGAGAGGAAGCAGGGGGAGATGGAAGAATGGGGGGGCATTGGATCAGAGGCCAGGAAGAAGCAGTGTTTTCCCCGAGTCAGAGTGGGGACTGCTTCCTCAGACTGGCTGATCTCCTGGAGCAGAATTTTGGGTAAAGGAGGACTAGGGTGCCCCTAATCCTTCCAGTCTTCTGGGCAGGACAATATGTAGGGCTGGGGTCCCCAGACTGCGTATTGTCATCCTTGGAGGATGGAGACTGTTGGATGAAGCTCTGGGTCTGGAGGAGAGGCGTCCTCTGAACCGCTGGCTCTCTGCTGTGTGGCCACCACTGAGTTCCCACCGCGGCTCCAGAGGACAGAGAAGGAAAAGCCTGTTTCTGTTTAGGGCTGAAGACTGAGATACGGAGGGGCAGACTGGCTCCGCCGTGCCCTCTCTGGCCACAGCCTTGGGTCAATTTCTTAATTCATCTTCACTTTCCTACCAAGTGCAAAGGGCTGACAAGTGTCCCCAGCTCAGGCCACAGCGTGGAATAGTCAGGATGCTGCCTGGGCCAGCAGGGCTTGTGCCAGGAGCATTGCCACACCAGGAGTCACCAAGACGTCCGAGCTAATGTTTAGCCTTTGCTAAAGCCTGACCTTGCCGTAGGAGGGAAAGTGTTCCAAGGGGTGAGGGTGGTACTCACAGGACCCTGAATGTTGCTTGGATACCAGCACCCATCAGGGTAGCTGTAGCTACAGGTGCCGTGCTTCGCAGGAAAGCAGTGTAGTGTGTGGGTAGCTCTATTTCCGAGACAAGAAGAGGGTCTCTGTGGAGTGTGACGCCGGGTGGTGGCGCCATGACTCTAGACCCATGTCTGGATCTGTCTGGCACCAAAGCCTCCTGCTTCCAAGGAGTTGGCTGAGCTGTCCATGTAGTGACCTCAGTGGCAGAAACAGAGCACAGTGTCCTGGATGCAGGCAGGACCGAGGGAGCCACGGGGATGGACGGATACCTGGCCCCGTGTTTGTGGGAGAACCCCTCCCCAGACTTGGCGCCTGTTGTTTGTTTGTAAACAGGTGGCTTCACCCTGGGCAGTGTCTGCCATCGCTGCCAGTCCCCACAATTTGTTTATCTATTTCCTGGCCTTCAGAGCCCTGGGTAGGGATCATTAGCAGCCCCTTCCTGTTTTGTAGGCAGCAGTGTGTTCCCTAAAATATTTCAGAGAGTTGACCTTGGACCTGGGGCAAACAGCTCTCAGTGGGCAGAATGCTGTGTGCTGGGTGCGGATCACCGAAGAGTGCCTTTCCCCTGCATGTGGAGTCTGCACGCTCTGGCCTTCCTGGTTCGGGGTTTGTGTGGCTCCGGGCAAGTGCATCCCCTGGCCAAGGTCTGTTTGAAATGCCACGGGACTTCTGGGTGTATATAACACTGACCCTAAATCCAGGACACAGAGAAAACTAACCCCAGGCTCCAAACAAGTTCACTATAGCATTTGATGTTACATTGCTCGGAAGCAAAATCCTCTGTGTGTTTGAACTGAGACACATGTGTCACTGGAAGCCTGATACTGTCCCTCCAGGATACCTCGTGAGGCCCTGAGCAGAGCTTTTTTTGTGATTCAGATAAAACTCCATGGTGGCTTCTAGGCTGGGCACTCAGAAATCACTCTGCAAAATGACGTGCTGGCAGACAGGGAGCCCTCTCTATTCCCCCCAGAACTGCGTAAATGTTCCAGACCGCTTCCTGGGAAGACAGAGCTGAGAAGGGACTGCGTTTGTGGAGTCCAAGGTCTATTCTGGGACAAATGGGATATTAGATCCCTTCTGTGGTTCCAGGGACACCCTGTGTCCTGAGCATGAGATGGCTTCTGTGTCCTTCTGTGTTCCTCCTCTAGAATGAAGAGCAATCTTGTGTGTGTGTGTGTGTGTGTACATATGTGTGTCAATTTGAATGTGCAGTGTCCTCCACAGGTCCATATGTTCGAACACCAGTTTCCCAGCAGATGGCACTGTTTAAGTGGCTGTGGAGCCTTTAGGAAGTGGGGCATAGCAGCCGGAAGTCCACACTGGTAGAAGACCCTTGAGGGTTATGGTTCAGCCTGATATCCTGCTCCCTATTTACTGCTGGTTTGTTTACTTTGTGAGGGGCTCTGTCACGGGCTCCTACTGCTTGGCTGAGCAGCTGTTTGTTTTTTTTTCCCTGTGACTGTCCTGCCATGATGGATGGGCTGAAGTACTCCCAAACCATGAGCTATGATCAGCTTTCTTCCCATGAGGCCATTGAAGGTACACACAGCCCTATAGAGCATCAGGTATTTGATGGCCATGGTGAGAAAAGTCACTAGTGTGGGGTGGAGACCTAGAGCTCATCATGGCGTTCATTCTGCTCACAGGAAGAGAACTCCCACAGCTTAACGTGTGTGTTTTGTGTTTCCTTCTAAACCACAGTGAACTGTAATCCCCCTTGAGCTTACGAAGAAGAGGGGGTTAAGTCACAAAGCTGTGTCCTGAGGAATGGGCTAAGACCCTTCTCAAAGAAGGGGGTTACTTAGCAGAGTTCTGTATCTAATATCCTTGATATCCTGTTCATGAGCCCTCTACATTCAGCATGAGAAACCCCAATACAATAGATGGACTTCTCAGCCTCTAGAATCATGAACCAAATAAGATCATATCATTTGTAAACTACCTAGATTTGGGTATTTTATTACAGTTGGAGCAAACGGCTGATAGCATTATGTGTTCTCTGTCCATGACCTTGGGTTTTCAGGGCTTTGGTTCTTTTTAGCCATTCTGGAGGAAGAGTATTTGGCTTTCCTCCTGTCTGTTCAGATGGGCATACTCTAACAAATGATCCTGGTGGCCAAGGAAATGTTCTTTCCTTAGCCCCAAGGGGTTATGGGAAAGTCCTGGGAAGACTATAAGAAGCAGGAAGTCACTATTCGCTCTGGCTCTGCATAACTTGGCCGGGACACAGAACAGCGTTCCCACACGCTCTCTGTGCTCCTGTCCTACGATGAGGACGTCTAAGGTTGAAATGGCCAGGCCAGTATCAGTGCTTCCCTGTTGTCTCATCCCCAGCCAGTGAGCATCATGGCCAGTGATGGAGGGGTCCAGGGCAGGAGAGGGGACACAGCGTCAGAGCCAGCCCTGGGAGCCACCTCCAAGGCAAAGAGCCACTGCTGGGTCTCCCCACTTCTCCTGTCATTAAAATCAAAAGCCATCGATTGGTGGGTGGTCCCATCCTAATGGAGACAGTCAGTGGTCCCTGGTGGAACAGGCAGTCCAGTCAGCCGGGATGCCGTTTGCAGGCTTTCTATTGACGACAGCATCCCTATGTTTGTGGGACATGTTTTGCAGCTATGACTGTGTGGCTCTTGGCAACGGCAAGTGCAAAGTTGACCCACCTAGTCCCAAGCGAAGGCATAAAGACAAACACTCAGCTCTGCTGTGGGCAGGGAGTTTTGAAAACATCGTCTTCTGGAAGAAAGAGCTCCAAACGCTTCCAAACATAGGTTCAGGCTCTAATGGGAAATGGCCACAAGAGAAGTGCTTCCCAACACTTCTCACAGAGCTGTTTCTGCAGAGAGGTCAAGGCAAAAGTCCTTCAAGAAGAGACCCGGCTTAGCTCTGTGAAAGACCGTGGACTTCGGCGATGACCTCACTTCTGTCACTGTAAGACCATGGGCCTTGTCATTACTAGACTTTCCCCAATGCAGGGCCCTATGACCTCACACACAAGCAGACACTGTGAAGGCAAAACCATGAAGAAGCCACTGGATTCATGATTACTCTCTTCGAGGACTCCCTGTGGGTACCAGCCAGCAGATGCGTCTTCACTCCTGCACTTAGGTCAGGATGGAACACCCTTAGGTCACTGAAGGTACACACAGCCATGTAGGCTGTTCTACCCAAAGAGATGGCAGGAGGTGATGGAGCCTATCAGAAGCTTCTAGAGCCTGTGGGTGTTCTGTGTGTGTATGCATATCAATATATCTATATCTATATCTATATCTATATATCTCTATATCTATCTATTTCATCCCTATCTATCTATCTATCTATCTATCTATCTATCTATCTATCTATCTATCTATCTTAGAGGAGACACATATGCATGTTTGATGTATGTATTATAGATCTACAATCTATCATCTGCCTGCCTACTTATCTGTCACTTACATCTTAAATCTAACATTTTCCTATCTATCATCTACCTTCTGGTCCATTTATTATATGCCTGTCTTTTTACCTATGATCTATTTACCCATTATCTATCTTTTTACCTATCTAACTATATGTCTGTCTATCTTTCTGTCTATCTATCTATCTATCTATCTATCTATCTATCTATCTATCTATCTATCTATCTGTCCATCTATCTATTATCTGTCTGTCTGTCTATCATCAATCATCTGCCTCTTTACTTATCTATCATCTGCGTATCTGTCTACCCATGTATCTTAGTCACTGTTCTGTTGTTGTGAAGAGACACCATGACTGTGGCAACTCTTAGAAAGGAAAGAATTTAACTGGGGCTGGCTTATAGTTTCAGAGGTTTAGCTCATTGTCATTATGGCGGGGAGTATGATGGTATGCAGGCTGACGTGGTGCTGGAGAAGCAGCTGAGAGTTCCATATCCTGATCTGCAGACCGTGGAAAAAGAGAAACTCTGGGTCTAGCTTGAACTTTTGAAACACCAAAGGCTACTCCCAGAGACACACTTCCTCCAAAAAGACCGCACCTACTTCAACAAGGCCACGCCTCCTCATCCCTCTTAAGTAGTGCCACTCCCTAATGACCAAGCATTCAAATGCATCAGACTGTAGTGGCTTTTCCTAGTCAAATCTCTACACCTTTCATTAAGAATGGTTGATTTGAAGTAATTGGCCCATGCTTTTATGGAATCTTGGCACATCCTTAGTTTGTGGGGAATGTGGGCATGTGGGCATGTGGGCAGATTGGGCAGATGGGCATGTGGGCAGGTAGGCATGTGGGCAGACTGGGCAGATGAGGCAGGTGAACATGTGGGCAGGCTCGTAAGTGAGCATATGGGCAGGTGGGGCAGGTAGTGGGCATATGGGCATGTGGAGAAGGTGGGCATGTGGGCATGTTGGTGTGTGGGCATGTGGGCATGTGGGCATGTGGAGCATGTGGGCATGTGGGTGTGTGGGCAGGCAGGCAGGTGGGTAGGTGGGCAGGTGGGCAGGTGGGCAGGTGAGCAGGCGGGCAGATGGGTAGGCAGGCAGGCAGGCAGGCAGGTGGGCAGGCGGGCAGATGGGTAGGCAGACAGGTGAGCAGGCGGGCAGATGGGTAGGCAGGCAGGCAGGCAGGCAGGCAGGCGGGCAGGCGGGCAGGCGGGGAGGTAGGCAGGTGGGCAGGCAGGCAGGCTGGAGGTCCAGAGTAGAACTGATACCCAGGATCTGGAGTTCTTTCCCACTCAGTGGCCTCCTTCTTTACTGAGCTTTAGATTCCTTATTCTATGGCAAGCATTCTGCTTTACTCAAAATAAATGATTCAAACACTACTCTTGTCTTAAACATACCTTTCTAGAAGCCTGTCTGAGCACCTTGGCGGAGGGAAGTTAGTGAATAAAACCGGTCACTGCACCGTGTGACCCTCGGTAAGTTCCCAGCTTACGTCTGAGCTTTCTGGCCCATGAGGTTTATTTTCGGCGCTGGTTTGGGTCTGTTCTCGATCTGAAGTGAGGTCTTATTGCCCTTAAAGGCCCCACATGACATCACCAGGTCCTTCTGCCGTGGTGGGGTGGAGGTGAGAGTTGGAAGTGACAGAATGCGTGCTCAGTGCCAGAATGGAGCCTGCAGGTGCAATGAGCTGTGTAGACATTCAACTTCTAGGAGGTGCTTGATCTCTGACTGACTCCCTAAGCTGTGTCGTGAGGATTAAAGTGGGGTTCCTAGATTAAGCACAAAGACACTCCCCAAGTCAGCCTCCCTGCACAGTGTCTTTACAGTACCTAAAATACTTGCAAGGGTGATGGTCCTGCCTCATGTTAGAGTGTTTAGAAGTTGGGTCACTTTTTTTTATTAGATAGTTTATTTATATTTCAAATGTTATTCCCTCTCCACGTTTCCCCTCCGCAAACCCCCTATCCCATTCCCTCTCCCCCTGCTCACTAGCCCACCCACTACCGCTACCCTGACCTGGCGTTCTCCCACACTGGGGAACCGAACCTTCACAGGTCCAAGGACCTCTCCTTTCATTGACCAGGCCATCCTCTGCTACCTATGTGGCTGGAGCCATGGGTCCCTCCATGTGTACTTTTTGGTTGGTGGTTAAGTCCCTGGGAGCTCTGAGGGTACTGGTTGGTTCATATTGCTGTTCCTCTTATGGTGCTGCAAACCTCTTCAGCTCCTTGGGTCCTTTCTCTAGCTCCTCCACTGGGGAACCTGTGCTCAGTTCAATGGTTGGCCAAGAGCGTTCCCCTATGTATTTGTCAGGCACTGGCAGGGCCTCTCTGGAAACAGCTATATCAGGCTCCTGTCAGCAAGCACTTGTTGACATCCACAATACTGTCTGGGTTTGGTGACTGTATATGGGATGGATCCCCAGGTGGGGCAGTCTCTGGGTGGTCTTTCCTTCAGTCTCTGCTCCACACTTTACCTCCATATTTGCTGCTGAGCGTATATTGTTCCTCTTCTCAGAAAAACAGAAGCACCCACACTTTGGTCTTCCCTCTTCTTGAGCTTCATGTGGTCCGTGAATTGTATCTTGGGTATCCTGAGCTTCTGGGTTAATATCCAGTTATCAGCCGAGTGCATACCATGTGTGTTCTTTCGTGACTGGGTTACCTCACTCAGGATGATGTTTTCTAGTTCCATCCATCTGCCTAAGAATTTCATGAATTCATCATTTTTAATAGCTGAGTAGTACTCCATTGTGTAAATGTACAGAAGTTGTGTCCCTTTTTTGCTTAGTCTGTAGGAGGCTGGATGATGTACCCAACACATTCCTCTCAGCACGTAGACAGCTCTGATAATCCGAGCAGGCAGTTCTGGGTGTCTGTGTCATCGATGGGATGCTCTCAGCTGGAGCCTGAGGCCAAGACTATACTCTGGAGCATCTATCTTTTAAAACAATGTTTACAGTTCTTATTTTAATGTGTGTGAGTGTTTTGACTGAATGTAGATCTGGCCTGCAGAAGCCAGAAGAGGCTTTCTGATCCTTGGAACTGGAGTTAAAGGTAGTTATGAACCACCAAGTGGATTCTGGCATCAAACTTGGGTCCTCTGGAAGAGCAGCCAGTGCTCTTAACCGCTGAGCCATCTCTCCAGCCCCTGAAGCATCTATCTTTAATGACTCCTCGGGTGACGAACAGGACTCAAGCATGTGCTGTTCACCGTGAAGGATGCTTAGATCCGCCTCCTCCACTCTTAGGAAAAAATGCCCTGCAGTAAACTATGCATGGCATGACATCTACCATGCTTCCGCCTTTACTATCCAGGACAGTGAGGAGGTTGCAGTGCTGTGTGGCCATCGCTGCTACCGTCTCCAGAGCCTTTGCCTTCTCCCTGACTGAAGCCAGCTCCCATGAAACACAAAGCCCACCTCACCCCAGCCTCTGCGCCCCAGCTCCTGGCAATAACTGAAATATTTTTTACTATTTTAGAGGCTCAGCTTGACTTAAAGGCTTAAACTCAAACCCTGAGCCACAAACTTGCCACAATGCTCTGCCCGCTCTACCTGTTTCTAAAGGCCTTTTCTCAGTAAGATGGCGACAGCATTGGGCCCCGAGCAGGCCCAGAGAGAAGCTGGAAAAGCTTTCTTGGTTTACCGTTTGCGCACAATGGTTGTGGCAGTGTTGGGAGGTGTGGCCTTGTACACACACACACACACACACACACTTTGCTCTGAGAAGCAACACTACCCTAGATCAGGACATTAAACATGCCTCTGACCCGCCCTTATTGATTATGAGATCATGCAAACAAACTTTTGAGGTAACTAACTAATCCATATACCCAAATCCTCCAATCAGTGCCTGGTATCGGGTAAGCTCTGGGGATTTCTGTTGTAATTTTGTAATGCTAGCCCCATAAACTCAGTTCCAACCACCAAACACAAGCATACACACTGGACCCTGAAGGGTTCAGAGTCAGGGCCTTGGCATGCTAGCCCAGGACACAGGGCCCAGCAGGAGGAATGAATGAATGAATGAATGGTGCCTTTTGTTGCTTCCCCTCCTGATGGACCCCATGGGGTCTGCAGCTGCAGCTGGGCAAGTCCCCCAACTTTGCCTGCTGGCCCAGAGTCCCGGAGCCCCTTCTCCCGCTGACCCGCAGGCTGCCTCATTTGAGAAGCCAGGCTCCATCCCTTGGGAAGCACTTTGAGTGTTTTGGCCTCTGGCCTTCCAGGAAGCCCCACAGCCAGCACACACCCAGGGCAGGAAGCAGGGAGAAAAATTTAAATCTTTGACTAGAAGCCAGGGCAGAGACCACTGCAGAAGCTGGCACAGCCCCTCCAGGTTGTTGGCACGGCGAGCTGTGCTGAGCGCAGCCTCCAGGTTTATAAACATCTTATTTGAATGGTTCCTTTCTTCCTTCAGCGGAAGGCTTGATTTTAGGAGGTGCGGTTTGCTGTAAAGGAGTCAGGAAGGGTCAAAAGATCATTGTACAGAAGGCTTCTACTTCTAGCACTTTCTCTTCACAATCACTCTGATGGGTATAACATCCCAGGACTACACCACAGCTCTGAATCAGAGAAGCCGGTAGGTCGGGTTAGCATTATTTTGCCTGCTTCTGACTCCTGGCCAGAGGCGGAGGCGGTATGGACACAAAGTCCAAACTCCTCACAGTGTGGAAGTCCCCAAACTATTCTCCCTCACTGTGGAGACCCAAGTGTAGGGAAACTCTCCCAGGCCCCGGGGACTTAGCATGAGTGTTACAAAGGTGTTTTGTGAATTGAAATTAATTCACTGCATAGAGGACATAAGGCCCTGGGCTGGGCTGATGGCTCTGTTGACAAAGTGCTTGCTGTAAAAGCACAAAGACCGGTGTTCAAGGCCCAAAATCCAGAAGAAAAAAAAAAAGAAAGAAAAGAAAAAGTCAGACACTGATGGCACACACGTGCAACCCCAGGATTGGGAAGGGGAGGCAGGTGGATCCCCCGAGTCAGGCTTGCTGCTCGCCAGCCCAGGCTGCTTGGCAAACCCCAGGCCAGCAAGAGACCCTGCCTCACAAAGAAACAAACAACCTCCAGCCAAACCAAAAGAAGTGGGTGTTGTCAGGTGGCTCGGCAGGTAAAGGCACTTCTCTCCACTCTCCGTGGCCTGAACTCCATCCCTAGAGCCTCACATGGTGGAAAGAGAGGAATGATCCCCACAGACTGTCCTCTGTCTCCACACGTGCACATGGCAGGCAATGTACTTCCTCCCACACAAGGAAACAGAGTAAATGAAAAAACCTGAGAGAGATGGCACTCAGGAGCAACGACCCCAGGCATGCTCTCCAACCTATGCACATGCAGCACACACACACACACACACACACACACACACCACACTCACATACACACACTCATGCACACACACACACACCACACTCACATACACACACACTCATGCACACACACACACCACACTCACATACACACACTCACATACGCTCACACACTCACACCCCACACTCACATACACATATACACACACTCACACACACTCGACACACACTCACACACACCACACTCTTTCTCTCTTACATACACACACACACACACACATACTCACACACACTCCCACGCACTCACACACACCAAACTCACATACACACTCACACACTCACACACACCACACTCACATGCACACACACACACTCATGCACACTTACACACACTCACACACACACTCACACACACCACGCTCACATACACATACACACACTCACACACCCACACTCACACACCCCACACTCACACACTCACATACCCCACACTCACATACACATATACACATACTCACACACACTCACAGGCACGCATACACAGTCACACACAGTCACACACACACACACCATACTCTTTCTCTCTTACATACACACAGACATATACACACACTCACACACCACACTCTCTCTTTCTCTCTTACACACACACACACACATACACACACACTTAAACACACCACACATACATACACACTCTCACACACACACAAACACATAAGGTCTCTGTCTTTCTCATACACATGCTCTCTGTCTCACACATACATATACACACATTCACACACACACACACACTCGCACTCTCTCTCACACACACACACCACATTCACACTCATACACTCACACTTACACAGAGGATGAATCTTCCTGTTTGTGTTCAAAACATGACATTTTCACTTGCAATAAGGGCCATTCCTATCTCAGAGGTTGGCATGTAGAAAATATAATCAAGGATCCTGGAGCAACCGGAAATCTGCCGTGTGTTCCCAGGACAGGGCCCACACATGGCCAGTTCCCCAGTGAACATCAGAATGGTTCCTGATGTCCAGGAGCTATGCAACGTGGTTGCTAGGCGGAGTTGCAGCCAACAGCAGATGCCCTCTTGGTTGAAATGGGTGGGGATAAGACCTCTCTGCTGGGGAGGTCTCTATTCGGTAGGGGGAGTAACAGACCTCCACCTCTACATTCAGTCATTTGGCCTTGCCCACTCTCCTGTGTGGAGGAGCATCCTGTTGAGGATGACTAGACTGTGGGCAACACCCACGAGTCAGTTCTCTCCATCCAGCGTAAGAGTCCCAGAATCCGACTTAGGTCCTCGGGTCTGGCAGCAAGCGCAATATTCCTAATGCTAGTGCGATGGTTAGACAAAAGCAAGGGCCATCTGGGAAGAGGAAACCTCAGTTATGAAAAGGTCTCCTTGGGGCCAAGGGGAGGGGTAATGGGGGGAGGACTGGGAGGGTAGAGGAGAGGAGGGAGGAGGGACTTCGATCAGGAGGTAAAGTGAATAAATAAATACAATTTTAAAATGCCTCCTTGCTGGGTAGTGATGGTGCACACCTTTGATCCCAGCACTCAGGAAGCAGGGGCAGCTGGACAGTCTGCTCTACAGCGCAAGTTCTAGGACAGCCAGAGCTACACAGAAAAACCCTGGCCCACAAACAAACACAGAAACAAAACTAAAGCCAAGCCAAGCCAAGCAAAACCAAACTAAACCAAACCCTCCATCAAACTGTCATGTACGCAGAACTGTAGGGCATTTTCTTAATGACTGAGGTGGAAGGGCCCACCCTGGTGGCAGATAGTCCTGGGCTGTATAAGAGAGAAAACTGGGAATGCCATAGAAAGCAAACCAGTAATCAATGCACTTCCATAGTCTCTGACCGAGTTCCTGCCTCCGGGTTCCTGCCTTCAGTTCTTATCCTGACCTCCCTTCATGATGTAAGCTGAAATAAATCCCTTTCCTCATCAGTTGCTTTTGGCCATGGTGTTTACCATAGCAACAGAGAACAGAGTGTAGCCACCACGTCAGCCTATGCTCACGGCTGTTTAGTCCTTGGTGAGCTCTCCATTGGGTAATTGTCTGCAAAGCTCACCACCAACACACCGAGGTATGTGCTGATGCTGAAGATGAGGTTCAGCCTAATAAATGGAGTGTAGACAGACAGAATAGGCATGCGCAATTACAGACGAGCCTAGACCCGATGCTGCTGCAGTTTTGCTCCATCTCCGTGAATTCGTGTGTGTGTGTGTAGATGTGTGTGCACATGGGGTGAGTGTGGAGACACGGTATGAGTGAGGACAACCTTGGGCGTCGGTCTTCAGGGTTTCTCACTAGTTTGGAACTCCAGAGATGAGCTGGCCTGGCCATCAAGCTTCCGGAATCCACCTGTCTCCGCCTCCCATCTCACCGTTGCTGGGACTCCCACCAATACATGTGGCTTCTTGTTGTGGGCTTTGGAGATCCAAACTCGGAATCCTCGCACTTGTGAGGAAAAGTTTTCTGATGACCGAGCCATCTTTCCAGTCTGATGTTATGAATTCAATATGGAAAGGCTCATGCATTTGGACACTTGGTCCCCAGCCTGGTGTGACGTTTTTGGAGGTTGTGAAATCTTTTGGCTATGGGGACCTACATGGCAGGTATAGGGCCCTAGGGGCTGGAGCTCTGGTCGGATAGGGCTCTAGGGGCTGGAGCTCTGGTGGTATAGGGCTCTGCTTCTGGCTTGAGCTCTCCAGTTTCTGGTCTATGGAGACCCAAGAGCCCCATGTGCGACTCTGCCGCTCTATGCCTTCCCCACCATGACGGATAGTTGTACCTTCTCAAACCACGAGGCCAAGTGAACCCTTCCTCCCATAAGTTGTCTGCATAAAGTGTCTTCGCAAGGAGAGAAGTGATACTACAGGAGAGGACAGGAGAATGTTGGGTCTGTAACCCAGGAAGCTTCAGAAATTTACACTCCCTTCTTCAGAGGGGAGCTTGAAAGAGGGACGGGGAATTTTGACAGGTCTAAGTGGTTGCTTGGGGGAAATGAATGGCTGGTGACAGTTTTTTTTTTTTTTGGGGGGGGGAGCGGGTACTCTGGAAAACAAGAACCAGAAACTCACCAAGGACTATGCTCTCACTGTCCTGACAGGTCTCCGAGAGAATCCCAGAGAATCCAGAACAATCGCCAGCTCCTCCTCTGACTAGTGACTAGGATCCTTTGGTTACAGGGTAGGATGCCCAGGGAGGGGCTGTGCCAACTCTATCTCTTTTAGGGGAAGATTCTTAGTCAAATGGAAGCACTTCAGTGATAGCCCCTTCTGAAGAGGAGCCGGGGAGGAGTCAAGATGGTGGAGAGATGGGCAGGGAGCAGTGTCACGAGTTTGTTAGCGAGATTATGGTGAGATAGATGCTTTGGGGGATCATTTCCCAAGCCCAAACATCAATAAAATGTTCCCCTACGTTATAAATGAAGAACGGACCTAGGGGACTTAGCTGTGTGCATGTGTGCACTCACAAACACGTCCGCACACGTTTCCCTGTGTTCACAACACTCCTTTAAGCCTCTAAGAATCCTGATAAACCAGGCAGGGATGTAAGGGAAACACACTTCGTTGGATGTTGCCTTTGGCACTTGGGGAACTCTTCCTGCCCAGCCTGGTTCACATTGCAGCTGTAGTCCTCCACAAACACATAACTCGAGGGCACCGTGGAGCTACGCTGCAAATCGTTTTAATGTAAGAATGAGCAGTTCAGATCTTGCAGGGTTATAAGTTCCAAACTATGAAAATAACTCCAGGGGAATCTTACAATGCCAAGAAATGCAGACACCCACAGTGGGAGTAATTTATAAACCCTATGTTGACTGAGCACACATACACACACAACACACACACCAGGATGTGCAGTAAAATTGTGTTTTGAAATGCTGAGTTTTTAATCACTAGGGATAACCCATTGCCTGTGCAAGGGAGATGGATCTCAATCACAGGGCTGCACGCGCAAGCCCTGCCTTATCTCGGTGTGCCACAAATGGCCGTATCATTTTCTCTCTTTGTAAGGCACAAGGCTGCCAAGCAGAAAGACTCAAACCGTAATGCCAGCAGACAATATTTACTCTAGGCAAACCAGACTTAAGTTTTAAATAAAATAGGCTTAACATAAACGATAACAAGATCTGATCTGGGGGACTCTTAAAAAAATAATAATGGTTTGGCACAGAAGACACCCCGCTCCAGGGAACAGCATAGCTTCCATGGTGAGATCAAGTTACAGAAAATTAAACATTACAGTCCTTGGCATGGAGAGTCACAAATGCAAGAGTAGCCAGTGGACCTGGGTTCATTTTCTCAGCAATAGAACAAGTGCTCACGAGACTGCAGTTTGCAAATATGACACAAAAGGACACAGTCTTATTCAGCATCTGTCTTTGAAGCTGGAGAATAACAGGAAAGCAAGCCCCTAGTTTCCTCTCTAATTTACAAAATGATTCTCAAACAAGAGCTTCCCAGATCTCCCTGTGTCTGTCCTGCCTTGCAATTTATAAATGCAGCAGGCTCAGGTCAGGGACAATGATGGATTCTATTTTATGAAATAGTTTATGCTTTGCATAGACTTACACCCCACAAAACTGTATCGGCTGCGAGGATAGAAGGGCGGACTGGGGGCCAGCTTCCTCCGGAGTGCAGCTGGAGTCAGGCTTGCTCTCCTGGGGAGCTGATGGCACCCAGCACATGCCGGTTGTAGAAAAGGGTGGGTCTTTCTTCAGAGTGATCCACATAGATGTGGCTAGTATCACGTGACCAATGCTCTCCACCATGCAGGCTCTTGGCTGAGGTTTCTGGAGGACACTACTGTCAGCTGTCCTTAAGACCAGAGGTGACAGAGGTTGGTGCCACTCACCAGACGGATCCCATCCCATTCCTGGAGACTTCTGGGTTGAACAGGAGCCTCTTGGGCCATAGGAGAAGCCCCATTCCAGCAAAACTGAAGAGAGGTCCACATGGGAGGCAGTTAGGAGCAGCGTAGGTGACACAGGCAGCAGACAATGAGGACTTGTGGCCCCTAGAGAAGGAATACCTAGAGACAGAAGCTAGAAAATGATGGAAGTTGGACAGCATAGGTTCTCCCACAGGTTCCTTAGAGGGACTAGTGAGGTGGACACCTTGGCTTTGGACTTCTGGTCTTCCAAGGAGAAAAAAATAAACTAGTGTTTCTCCTCCTCCTGGCCCTCCTTCTTTTTTTTTTTTTTCTTTCTTTAAGACAAGGTTTCTCTGTGTGGCCCTTGCTGTCCTAGAACTCACTCTGTAGACCAGGCTGGCCTTTAACTCAGAAATCCACCTGCCTCTGCTTTCTAAGTGCTGAGATTTCTGTTCTTTCAAGCCGCTAAGTTCGCAGAGGCATTTTAATGATTTTAATGGCATTAAGGAACAGCCATTCAACCCCAAGAGCTCTCCTTTTCTTCATCGAAAAAAATGGGGACGATTGTACCACCTCCCTTGTGTCCTACTGCAACAGTGAACTGTAACACACATCTTATGAAATCAGGGTGATGTTTGAAAGACTTTTCAAAGTCAAAGTCAAAGTACCATTGTCTTTACTATTGTTAACATAAGAAAAACACTTAGAAGAGAAAATGTAAAATCTGAATTTATTTATAACCCTTAAAATAGACACTATTCCATCCAGGTCACCGCCATGGCCTTTCAGCAAGTCTGATAGACATTTGGTCTTGGAATTTGAATCTCTGTTCCCCTTTGCCTCTGATATCAGCTTAGCTTTCTCGTGTTATATTCCTCCTCCGTCTGGATGATGAGGGTTCATGCCTGCCAGGTCCATCATGGGGATGGGGGAGGGGGCAGCTCATGGGAAGCAATTAAGACCCAGAGTCTAGCTCACTGTGTATAAGTGAGAGGAGGAAGAGGAGGAGGAGGAGGAGGAGGAGGAGGAGGAGGAGGAGGAAGAGAAGGAAGAGGAAGATAAAGAGGAAAGTGGTCGCTGGGCTGAGCATCCCACCAAGATCTGGCACAGAGTTTGGCACAGTGCTTGATAAAACAGTTATTCTTATTGACTACTCCAGAAGGAACCTTTCTCTCTTGACTGTGGCAACTTCACAGGCCACTCCCCACCCTGTAGCTCCATTTCCTGATTCTCTTTGCTCTTCCAGGCCTAGCTAAAGACCCCTCTCTCCCAGGAAGCCCTCACGGATACCATGTGTGGTTTGATGTCTCCCCTTGACCCTCACAGGCCCCACCTCCTGCCACCCTCAAAGCCTCCCACACTCCCGTATGAAATCAGACCTCGTCTTAGACAACTGTGCTTCTAGTTCCTGACCCATTAGAAGTATCAGAAAATCCTGTCTGAGACAATGCTGAGAGGAGATGGAGCAGATGTTTAAAGTCATCAGGGACTCTGCCCCTCTGGCCTTTTGGGGAGGGGCAGACAAATGGCTTTGCTCTCCCCTGTGATCCCAGGATTCTGTCTAACAGCAAAACCACAGGGATAGCCTTTGTTGGCACAACTATTACTTTCATATGCGTATCAGCCAAGTGTCCTGTGATGATGCGTCAAAACATAGAGCCTTCCGTCCCAGGCTCTAAGAGCTCACCCCTCTCCTGCCTGAGCATGCCGCTCGGCTTCTGGGCACACATGGGGTTCAGGTGTGCACCTTGGGCCCTTCATCCTTGAAGGAGGTTGCAAAGGGCCAGCTCTTCTTTGGTGAGGGGTGGATACGATAGGGCACGAGGGTCATCTCTGACAGTCACCTCACATCCCATAGTAGGTCCTGGAGGGGGAGAAAGAGCTACGAAACAGCGGTTGCCCACACAAGACAATGGTACACACTTACGCCACGCTCACGGTTCCAGAGCTCAAGCCCCTTACTCCCCATCATGAGCCCCGAGAAGGTAGATGTGCCATTAGCCCCATTGCACAAATGGAAGGACTGAGGCCAGAAGAGGTTTTGTATGATCTATTCAGGTTTATCCCTTAGAATCGGGGTGAAGACTTAGCCCTGTCTGAATGTCTCCCTCTGATCCCTGAGGTGTTTCCTGCGTTCTGCATTCGGCCCTGCTGGATCTGGTGTAGCTCGGACACACCACTGAACGCGTTGGCCCACGGAAGGACAAGTGTGCTTGTCTTTCTTACTCTCCCACCAGGCACTCTTGCTTCCTTTCTACATGTTATCAGACAACTTTACAGCATCCTGGGTATCACCCCATACCACAGAGGAGAACCCCAGGACTGGCAGGCAAACACCAGGTGTGTATAGGCTTCCAGATGAGACCAACTGGATGAGAAGCAGTTAAGTCGGTCAGGTGAGGGTGGAGCTGACTCCTTTTTCTCCCCCTCCTCCCCGTGAATTCCGAAAAATTATATTGGTCCAAAAGGACACGGTTGGGTGGAGGGCAGAAGGAGGGGAATAGGTTAGGAAGACCCAATAAGGAGACTTTGCTTTCTCACCTCCTAGTTCAAGCACAGTGTCTCCCAGCGCCCAGCAGGTGGCAGGATGTGGCCAGAGATTCCCGGTCCTTGGGAAGCCTGGGCCAGCAGCCCGCGCTGCCAGGTAATGTCAGCCTCCTGGGGACTTCGTGACACCCACTCTGGCTCCTGCAAGCCTTGGGGTCCTTAGGAATCCTGGTCTCTGGAGAGACACCTCCCCTCCCCGACTCACACACAAGCACGCCCCAGCTGCTGGAGAAGCCCAGACCCAGCGGAAGAATCCTGTCCCTAAATCAGCCGCCGAAGCTTCACAGTGTAGGGGAATCCCGAGGACCCAGACAGGCAATTTCCAAAAATGTGCATTTTTTTGTTTTTAAACATAAACGACAGCCTCATAGGCCTCAGTTTCTTAATGTACAACGAGAGAGGTTACATTAGACCTCGCTTATCTGGGCTTTCCTTTCATTCATTTAAACATCCCGGAAAACAAAGGAGCAGCCCGTGGCCCAGTCAGTGGGTGAGCGAGCGCAGTTCTGAGTCAACGCGAACTGTCAAACATTGCGGGTGGGGAGTCCCGGGGACCCAGCAGCTCCAGGGAGGTCCCTTCCCTCGGAGTCCCCGCCTACCCGACTGTGAAGTGGGGGCGGTGGCTTCTAACTCTTGGCTGAGATCCGGGTCCACGCCCCCTCCTCCCGCCGCACGCCCTCCCACCCTCCTTTCTAGCCTCTTCCTCCTTTTTTCTCACCACCGTTGTGAGCAGAGCCGCACGGTGGTGGTCTGGGCTCAGGGAGTTCCCGGGTTTCCATCCGTGTATTGTGCGTCATGAAGAGGTGAAGGCTCAGGGGGTGCGGTGATCGCAGCTGGGGGACACCCTGGAGGAGGGGTGGCCACACAATCCCCATTCCTGCGCTGCGCTGCAATCGGCCCCCTCCACACGCGCTACAACCCTGGCTGGCTGCTCTCACCGCAGCTTGCATCCTGCATCCCTGGGCTCTCATCCCGCACACTGCATCCCAAGAGCATCCTGCATCCCTTATCGCTGAGAATCCTGCATCTGACATCCCGAAAGAAAGGAGAGGCCGGGCATGTAGCAGCGGCAGTAGCGGCGGAATATGGGCGGGAACCACTCCCACAAGCCCCCAGTATTTGATGAGAACGAAGAAGGTAAGAGCCTCCCCAACACGAGCCGCCACTCCCCACAGCCCCAGGGCATCCCTTCCTTCTGCTATCCTTCACTGAGCGCCTGCTGAGTGTAGCACAAGGCTGGACACCTGGGTCTCAGCACAGCCTTGTCGCCTCGCACTGTCCGTGCACCGGCCCAGTGCTAGGCATACAGCAACTACCTGGCCACTTCTCAGGCTCGAGTGTTCTTTGGAAGCTCAGATCATGCTGAGCCTAGAGTTGGGATAGAAGACTGGGAGAGGGAAAAGGGACTCAAGGTATCACTTGGGGGAGGGAGCGTCACAGGGAAGACCTTGCTTCACAGTAGAGTAGGGGGCGTTGCTCCTGCTCAGGTTTCTGGGGCTCGAAGGTGGCCTTCAGAGCTTGAGGTTAACAGAAGTGGCCTACTGGGTGAAAGTGCACAACGAGTGTGTGTGTGTGTGTGTGTGTGTGTGTGTGTGTGTGTGAGAGAGAGAGAGAGAGAGAGAGAGAGAGAGAGAGAGAGAGAGAGAGAGAGAGAGATTGATTCCTATTTGGTCTCAGGACAGCATAAGGAAACTTTTTGTAGCTGAAGTCAGTGGTTCTGAGGTAGCAGCCCTCCTTGGGGCTAGCTTCCTGGTGTGTGTGTGTGTGTGTGTGTGTGTGTGTGTGTGTTGTAGGTTATCCACACTGTTGTACACCTTGTGTAGATGCCAGACCTGGAGAGTCCTTGCAACTGCATTTTTGTATTTGGCTGAGCAAAAGCATAAAAAGTTTTCTTAGCATTTACTTTCATTACTGTGTGTCCTGGGACTCCACCCCTCCGAATCCTCATTTCCCCGTATCTGTGAGGATTCCTAATTAGGTTGTTGGGAATGCAATCATTACTCACATGTGGAAAGTGTCTTGCAGACACCTGCATTGGTTAGTAACCTACTGTGTGATAATACACACTGGCTTCTCTCTGCCTATCTTTCTCTACCATGCCCCAAATTAGAGTTCTGACATCCTGAGCCTTCTTTCCTGCCAGCTGCTGTGCTGGGCTTACTCAGTCCTCACAAATCTCAATGGAACAGGCATTTTTTTTGTGGCTGTTTTGTAGGGAGGGAGGGAGAGGGAGAGGGAGAGGGAGAGAGAGAGAGAGAGAGAGAGAGAGAGAGAGAGAGAGAGAGAACAGACACAGAGATAAAGACAAACAGACAGATGCATGTGCTTGTGTGCCTGCACACGTGCGCACAACACACACACACACACACACACACACACACACACACACACAGCCCCAGTCATAGACTACACCCTGAGGGCTGGTTCTGAGCTCATTTTCTGTACAAGGTACAGGTTTGGTCACTCAGATCCTGGTTCTAGAACCATCAAGGCTGGCCCTCTCAAAATGGTGAGACCCCACTTAGGCTAAGACACAGCCTGGTGGTCCTTCCTGGCAGGAGGCCATGTCTAGTGGGTCTGAATGAATGCCTTAGTGATAGGCAGGCCGGGTTCAGTGTGGTCACAGGTCGTTTGGCGGACCCGATCTTCTCGGTCTTCAGACTGGAGTGGGCTAGTAGAAGCCAGAGAGAGTGCCAGAGGGAGTTAGGACTTCCATGTAGCTTTGGCCCGTTTCCGAGTTCATGGGTATAGTCTGGGTCAAGGTCACACTGATAGTTTCCTTAACCTCTCTGTCTTTTAAAAATCATTCAGCAGATTGAGTTTTACATGCATACATCAGTTTTCCATCAACAGGGTCTAACATAATCGTGATATTAGTTCTTTCCCTCGAAGCATGCCTCTATATGGAACACCAGCATTTATTAAAAATTAGCACTCTAAAACCATATCTAGTTTCTTCTCTGCCCCAGAGAAATTTAAACTCACTTTAATCAAAACCCCAAAGTATTGCGTATTAATACTTCATTCGTGTGGTAGATTATAGACTTCTAAAGAAAGTAACTCTACAAATTAAAGTGTTTCTCATTGCATGTAAAGACAGCAATGGGTTAGCCTTGGCCTGTAACTTTATTTTTATTTTTATAATTATTCTTACTTGATGTTGTCATCTATTACTCTCACCTTACAAAAATACCCAATTTGGTCAGTAAAACTGCCCCCCCCTGTAATGTCTATGTATTTTGGATTTGCAGAAAAAGCACCCCTTCTTTCATGCTCAACTCTCAGAGGGGATTTGCCATCACTGGAGCAATGATTCCTTTCATGCTTTATTTGCTCTAAAATATATCCTGTAGTCGATGTTTTGGGTTTCCTGTCTTGAGTCCCCATCCAGAGTCTGTCGAACCTGGGTGAACCATCTGTTTTGGCGCAGGTTGAAGTACGAGGCTGGGACCCTCCAGTCCGGTGCAGCATGAGCACACGTGTCTTACAGCCATTTCCACGTATTTCCTGTGCACATGTGGAGTACAGTCTGCCGGTTCATGGTTTTCATATGCATTTACATATAATCTTTCCCATACTTACTCCACGCTGGGTGCCAGGGGTGGAGCTGTGGTAGAGGGCTCCTGACCCCGGGAGTGTAAACTCTCCTCTACGCTTGAGTCTTGCAGAAATGTCAGCAAGACATTCCTGGGGAAAGACATTTCTAAGGGTGGGGACAGCATGTACAAAGGTAAAGGTAAAGATAAAGCATGGTTCATCTGGGGATCTGGTAGAGCCTTTCGTGCATCCGAGGAGGGTGGAGCCTTATCCATAAAAGGCCCCTGAATGCCAGCCCAGCCTCAAAAGGCCCAGGATTATTTGGGTGTGTGGAGTTGATCTTTCAGAAATTCTGGAGGTACTGAAGGGGTTTAGGCCGGGGATAATGGGGGTCACTAAATCAGCATGCTCCCCCAAATGGCTGAGGTGCTAGCTCCTGAACACACCTGGTATTAAGGACTGGAACGGATAAACCACAGCAGGAAGTTTGCCAGTGTGTACTGTTCTCCATTCTCGGGTGGGGAGGGAGGCTTATTGTGTTCTGATCACAGCTATCATGTTAGCGCCTTCAGCAAGAAGCTCGGAAGAGCATGTTCATGTCCCAGGAAGAATGGCCGTGCCAAGGTGTTGGCAGTGTCTTCCTCTTAGTGGCAGGTGAAGTTGTAGTGTGTTTACTGTAATGGCGTTTGAGGTAAGGCGGAAGGTGGCACTTTCCCTACCCGAGCCTCTTTGAGCACATGATATAAAACCAACAGAAAGTGTTTTTGCTGGAACTCACTGCCTTGGGCCACGTGGCCCCTTCCTGATCTGCTTCAAGCCCTGGTCCTGGCTAGCGTGAAGATTACCAGCATGGCCTCCACGCTGCCCTCCTGCAGTGTCATCTGGAGACACCAGCCAGGCCCTCCCGCATCAGGTCTCTGTTCAGTTCCTCCCTGTCTCCCTCTCTCTGGTCCTAGGGGCAAGTCACATGAAGACTGAGATGAAAGCAAAGTCCTTGACCACGCCCGCTCGGACCTGCCCTCTGGGCTCTCAATCCCCTCTTATCCCAGCCAACTTTGACCTTGGTCCGTGTTTCCCTCCCCCACACCCTCCAGATCTTCACGAGGGCTTCACTGACCTCTCTCTTCGTAATGACACTCTCTGCCCATCTTTTGCTGCATTTTGTTTCTGTCACTCATCGTCACCACTATTTTCTTAGTCATCATCCATGTTGGTTTTCTGTCCCTGTGACAAAATACCTGAGTCGACCAACTTCTCAGGACAGGTCTGCTTTAGTTCACAGTTTCGCATCACTTGGCTCTGTTGGTTTTAGTCTGTGGTAGGAGAGCATTATGGTCATGGCAAAGACATGTATCCAGAGGAGTAACATCCGGGAATTAGAGAGAGACTGGGGGAAGCTAGGGTCCCAGGATGCCTTCAAAGGATGTCACTGCTTTCTGCTTCTGAATCCAAGTCATTTACTTATTGGTAGAGAAAAGCCAGTGAACTGAGGACACTGAGGGGTAGGTGAGAGGTTGCCCCAGGGAAGCCATCTGGACATCAGGACACATCTTAGGGCACCTGGCAGCTGGTTGTATTGCTGCTTGTCTGTGTGACAAGCAGCGTAAAGAGGAAGGGCTCATTTTGGTTCGCAGTTTGATGGGACACAGTCTGTCGTGGGAAGAAAGGCTTGGCAGATGGACCGGGAGGCTGCTGGTTAGTTACATCCTATCAGCACAGAGAGGGAACAGGAAGTGGGGTCTGTTTGTTTACATAAATGGTAAAGCCCACCCTGTCATGACCCCTTCCTCCAGCAAGCTCCACCTCCAAACCTTTCCAAATGGTGATACCAGCTGAGGACCAGGTGCTCAACAACTCAAGCCTATGGGGGATGGTTCACATTTAGGCCTCAGTCTTGAAGGTGAAGGTGCCTGCTGGGATAAGTCAACTTACGCCAGGAGGGCTGGTCTGAGAGGTACAGGGATTTTATAGCAGAGAGTAGCAACTGGCGTGGCTGGACCTTTATCAGGTCCCATTTCCGGAAGTTCACTCGCTTTTGGTGGCATAGGTCGGTAGGTAACCAAGTCTTTGACAGATGGGCCTCTGGAGATATTTTGTTTCCAAATCACAGGGTCTCCCACATCACTGCACGTGCAGTAAGGAGGAAACTGAAGGTTAGGCTTGTGAAGGGTTAGAGCTCTGGTGAGATGAGAACGTTCTGAGAATTCCAGTGTTCTCAAGGTCTAAAAGAACACCTGGAGGAGAACTGAGATGCTGATGAACTCTGCCGGTGTGAGTGAGCGTCCATCTCTTCAGCCACAGCTTAGTTCGGCTTCTCCGGTAGTCGCTGGAACCTTCCTTCACGCGTCTTCTGCTTTCCTCTGCATGCTTTATGCTAGGACAGACTCTCTTCTCATGCAACCCACCAGCCCCGAGACTCCAAGTGGAGGAGAGAGCTCGTAGTCCTCATATCACTGCAGGGTCATCGATGATTGGTTCCTGTTAAGACTTGAACCATTCTATAAGCTGGGAGATCCGATGTGCTAAGTAGCCAGGCCAGATTGTCCAGGCCTTGCTTGGACACTGGGTAGAGTCATAGAGTCACCTCTAACTTGAGGCACTCTGGTCCATGTGGGGAAAAAAATCTGAGGAAGGCGGGCAAGTGGATGTTGCAGTGAAATCAAATCATTTTCAAACAGTGACGACACCGATAACCATGACCGAACATAAGCCACGCTCTCCAGCTTTGGTACCAGGGAGGGGCACAATGGTTTGGGACTCCATAACTTACGCAATTGTTAAATCCCATGTTTGTCAACTCTCCACTGCATAGCAACACATCTGAGGTGATAGGTTTGTAAACGAAAGTTTGTTTTGGCTCATAGATCTGTAAGTTTCTACCCTTGATCAATCAGCCCCACTGCTTTAGATGTGTGGAGAAGACGGGCGCATGGATCATGTGGTGGAGGAACACCTTAAGCTATGAAGCAAAAGCGAACAGCAGAACCAAGGTAGAACTGCCCCTGAGGCTGGCAGACCTCCCACTTAGGGACCCCTGGTTTGATAGTCTCCCCACTATGAGCCTTTGGGCAGCATTCAACATCCAAAGAGTAGCAGCACAGGCCATTTTCCCCCAACCCCTCACTCCCCACCCCCCACCCCCACTCTCCCCATCCCCCCACTTGCACCTGCCAGGCCCAGGATAGAGTCATTGAAGAACATTGGGGAGTCACACCTGAATGTAAACTGAAGGTAGTTGCTTACTGGGGCTCAATTGTCTGTGTCCCTCTGGGTTCTGAAGCTACCGAGGAGTGAACACAGACATAGAGCAGAAGGGGCTTCCCGCTTCTGTCCTCAGGCTTCTTCTACCTTGGAACAAACAGGCAGGGAGTTGAGCGTGCAGAATGGATGGTGCGCTACAAGCAGCTTGGCAGTTCCTGGTCGCAGTATACAGGGCGCCCAGGAGACAGCCCCACGCAGCAAAACCCGAGGCGTGCACGCCAGGCAGTCTGTAGTGTTAAAACATCGTTTGCATGCAGTGACTCCAGATATCAAGTTTCCTTCTGTTGAAAGAGGCACAGGGCTCCCCCTTCCCGTTGCAGGGTAAGACACGATTCTTGCTTTAGGGGACAGCCGAAGAGAGTGACTCTTCTCAGAGAGAGACTTGGATGAGGACAGAGGCAAGATTGATCCCCAGGTTGAGGAAAAGTTTAAATTTAGTGAGAGGAAAAGGAGTGGCCTTAGAGGCGGATGAGTTGGCGTCAGCCAGCACGGAGGCTGCCACGTTCCTCTGAGAACTGGAAGGAACAGGATACCGAGCATTGGATGGGTGCTTAAAATCGAGGCTTTGAGCCCTGGAAGGTAGAGATGGGGAAAATGCTACTCAGAGGGATCTTGGGCCCACCCCACCCCCCTCACAGGGTGCACTGGTTACCGTGGTAGTGAAGGAACGTTTCCAACAGCAGAGGAGAATCAGCTACCTAAGCTACCGATGAAGGGAAGCTGGGCTCATTTTTAGGCAGAGTCAGGCCCAGCCAAGGAAAACATGCAGTCGATGCTGGCCTCAACTTGGGACTCTTTCTCCTTCCAGCCCTTGGCATTTTGATCTCCCCAGGTATCCTAACTCATTGTGGATTTTGCCTTCTGGCTAGTCTTACCAAGACATCCTAGGAGTGAAGCCATCAAAGCAAACGGCTCACCTTCCCAGGGTGGCTTGTTGGCACCATGCACCAGCACAGAATTCCCTCTTCTTAAAATACAAAACAAGCCAAAATGCTCACTTTATTTCTATGTCTGTGGGTGGGCGTGTGCATTCACAGCACCATGTGAGTTCTCTGTCTGTGGAGGTCGGGAGAGGGCGTCAGATCTCCTGGGGCTGGAGTTACAGGTGGCTGTGAGCTCCCTGATGTGGGTGCTGGTATTTTGGAAGAGCAGAAAGCACTCTTAAGCAGTGAGCCATCTCTCAAGAACCCCTTTTCTTTGGTGCATGGGAAACCTTTGAAATTGTGAGGGACGTGTGAAGGACGTTGGTCCAAATGGGCTGCATTGATCTGTATCTTATCTTGGGTAAAATATTTACCAGCTGGTAGGTGTCAATTCATGTCTTAAGACAGGCAGAATTATCCAAAAGGCAAAACTTCCGCCTGGCTTGCACAGTTTAAGAACAGCGAGGACCCGAGGCTATGCCCTTTACCAGCTAGCCAGGAGCCAGAGACCTGCTGCTGTAAGCCAGGGAGGCTGTTATTGCAAAGCAGTCAGTCTACCCTACCTGGTGCATTAACCCTAAGCCAGCTGTCCCTTGAGCAAGCATCTCCATTTTTACAGTTAAGAATCTCATTAGTGGTGTTGCTAACCTCCACATACTTGGTCGCACTGAGAGAATTCTCTCCTAACCTGATTTGCTAACAGGTTTTATTTTTACAAGTATGGGTTGATTTATTTTCACAAATGCCTTTTCTAAGTCTATGGAAATAGTATGTGGATTTTTCTCCGGTCAAATGTGATATTAAATCAACTGATTTTTTAAAGTGTTAAGTCAACTTTTTAATATTGTAATAAATCCCATGTTTTAGTTATGGGTTCCAGTGCTATGATAAAACACTCACAAAAACAAAATAAAAAAGCAAACAAAACAAAACAAAAACCAGCTAGAGGAGAAAGAGGTTATTTCAGCTTTCAATGTTCAGATCTCACTCCATTACAGAAGGCAGTCAGGGCGGTAACTCAAGGAAGGAACCTGGAGGCAGAAACTGAAGTGGTGTGCTGATTACTAGCTTGCTCCTCATGGGATCCTCAGTCTTTGATTTTATAAACTCCAGGTCCACTTTACTTTGGTGTCACCACTAACACTGTGTTGAACCTTCTCACATTAATACTCAATCAATCAATCAATCAATCAATCAATCAATCAATCAATCGTCAATGAAGAAAATGTCTTACAGATTTCCCCATGGGACAGTCTTGTGGGGTATTTTTTTCAGCTGAGGTTCCCTTCTTCCAAATGACTCTACTCATGTCAAGGCGACAAATAAACCAAACCAAACCAAACCAAACCAAACCAAACCAAACCAAACCAAACCAAACCAAACCAAACTAAACCAAACCAAACAACCAGGATTCCCACTTGCTATGGCGTGACATTGTCTTGGATTTGATTTGCTAGTATTTTGTTTATATTGTCTTCATAGGAAGATATTACAGATCCTAACTTATTCAAAACAGATTGGGAAAAATACCCAGTGAAAGCATAACTTATAAAAATGACAGGAGGAGAATCTAAATATCAGGGCAGTTCTATAGTTCTATGCCCATTGAGTATTTCTGAGAAGGCAAGTCTAAACCTAGGTGTCTTAATAGGCACACTTTCCCAGATATGAGAAAGCAATCTTCCAAAAAGTCGCCAGAGAATAGGTGGAAAGACTATCTTAAAAAAAAAAAAAAAAAACACTTTTTTATTAATGAGTATATGTTAGCTTGCATGAATTTATGAGCACTGAGCACATGCAGTACATGCGGAAGCCCAAAGAGGGCAGCAAAACCTCCGCAACTGGAGTTACAGCAGGTTGTGAGTCTCCATGTTCAGGCTAGGAACCAAAGCCAGGTCCTCTGAAAAACAAAAAACCCAGCACTGAGCCACCTCCCCCGCCCCAACAGTATCTTTTGATGGCTTCAGTATCATTTTAGTGATTTTAGACTGGTGCCATTAGCAGAACTGTAAACGGAAGTTGCTCTCTTCTGGAAGGATTTGTGAAGGACTGCTACAATGTGTACATTTCAAGTTACAGACACAATGTTGCTCCCAACACCCTGCTTTCTACCTAGTGTCTGTAGCATCTGTAGTAAGGGCTCCTTTTTCAATTCCAGGTTTGACAGTTTGCACTTCCTGTCCCAATTATTTTTCTTGATTGATCTTTGGTTTATCAGCTATTGGTTTTAATTTGTATTTGTTTGATTCCTATTTGATTTCTTTGTTTAACTGTTGTTTATTTTTTTCCTATTTGAGACAGCTCTATTTTCTGGTTCACCCTACTCTTATTTCTTATTTTGTATTTCATTCAAGTGTTACCGCTAAAATTATTTTCTCTTGACTGAATTATTTCCTTTGGCATGCCTCCTAGTGTCTGCCTACTGTTGAAAAGTTTCCCCACTTTCTTTGTGTCTTAAAATGTCTGTATGTCTATGCCTGATTATTTTGTGGCTGTCAAGGTCCATATTGCCATTTTCTCCTTCAGCAGTTTGAAGTAGAGCCTGTTGTCTTCTGTCCTCCATCATTCTGACTGAGACGTGGCAGCTGGTACTGTCTTTGTTCCATTTAAGTTCACTTTCCTCTCAGAGAAACAGAGCATGACAAGGTCTGTTGATGCTCCCTGGACATTTCTCCCACTTTTCCCCAAACATTCTTGTCCCTAGACAATTGTGTTTAGTTTGTATTCCGTTCAGGAATCATGAAAATGGTCATATGTTTTAGGCATTCTTTTGTGCTTTGCAGCTCTCACTGAAGACCAAGTCTCTAAGATTCATTCATGGGGCTATGGAGACCAGGAGTCTGTTCATTTTCATTGCTATATAATGTTCCATTGTGTGACCATTATTTACTTGCCTTTCCCCTTCTAGATATTTGTACTGTTTCTGTTTTTTTTCCCCCTCTGGTGAGCAATTCTGCTGTTCATAACTTTGCATGCTCCCCTTTTGTGATTGAATGTGCATTATCCTTTAAGGCACATCTTAAATCGAGCCAGACATTTAAAGTGCCTGAAAGCTTTGGGGGACAGATACAGGCTTGGTGACATATTGGGATGGTTTGAATAAGAATAGCCCCCACAGGCTCATAGATTTGAATACTTAAATCATAAGGGAGGGGCACTGAAAGGATCAGCAGGATTAGGAGGTGTGGCCTTGTTGGAGGAAGTGTGTCACTGGGGGTGGGCTTTGAGGTTTCAAAAGCCACACCAGACCTAGGCTCTCTGCCTGCTGCCTGCTGATCAGGATGCGGAAACTCTCTCCTAAGTCTCCAGCACCATGTCTGCCTGTTTGCTGCCATGGTCTCCATAATGATGATAATGGATTAAAACGTTGGAAACTGTAAGAAATCCCCCAATTGAGTTCTTTCTTTCATCATGGTGCCTCTTCACAGCAATAGAACAGTGACTCAGCCATGCTTTGGAGTTGGAGGCACAAGGATTTTAAACTTGAGGGCTGCCTGGTCATAGCGAGATCCAGCCAGTCGGAACTGCATAGCTAGTGGCCAGCACCCAGGGCAGCACATCCTTTCCGGCCTCACAACCATTCTGCGCTACCCAGCTTCTCACTTTGTCCGTTGGGCGAGCATGCAGTTGCACGTCGTCTCGGCTTCAGTGTGTTCTCTCATTAAGGAACCTGGGGTTGCTTCATTAATTTAGCTCCTACTTGTTTTTCTGCTTCTGCAAAGGGCCATTTCACAGCTTCGTCCTTTTGTTCTGGTGGAAGTACGTGCTTTTATTTGCAGAGGTTTGCTGCCGTCCTACCTGACGCTGTGAGTTGCATGTATTTTTCTCTGCCTTCCGCTGGCCTTTTCTCATCCTGTGTGACATCTTCACTTTAAGGGGGTTGTGCTTGCTGAACTTTGCTCATGGCCTGCGGTGTGTTTTCTATATCGATGGTGGCTGTGGGAGGGCTCAGCTCACCGCTGGCAGTGCCACCCCTGGGCTGACATTTTCTCAATTGCAGTTCCCTCTTCCCAAATTACTCTAGCCTGTGTCAAGCTGACATAAAACTAGCCAGCGTAACACCATTCTGGTCCAAGCACCGCACAACATTTGAACTCCAGAGACCTCCCTCCTCCAGACATTTGTACTTCAGGGCATAGCTTTCACTGAGAGCAGCCAGCATAGCTAATTCACTATGGTGATGCCGGGTCCTGGCTTAACACCCTTCAGTGGACCTCGCCGGTCTATTAGCTAAAGATGAGAATTGTAATAGGTCCTGGAGGCCATTGGCGGTCCAGAACCTGCTCAGTTCTCTCAGTTCCTCTTTACTGAGTTGCTAGTAACTGGACTTAAAATTCCTAACACTGACACGGGGGAGCTGTGTCAGCTTCTTTTCCTGTTAGTGTGATAAGGTATTCAAACACAGCTTGAAGGAGAAAGGATGGGTTCTAGCCCACAATTCCAGGTTACAGTGCACCATGGCCGGGAACTCACAGCAACAGGGACATGTAGCAGTTGGTCACATTGTGTCTGCCATTGGAGAGCTCCTTCACTTTCTCTACACTAAGGTATCCCAAGCTCCCCTGTTTAGGGAATGGTGCCAGCCACAGTGGGTGGATCCTCTTACTTCAATTAATGTAATCAAGAAAACCCCTAAGACATGCCAGGATGCCATACCCCCAGGCAATTCTAGATTTGACAAGCTGACAATTCAGGTACCCTGCAACCATCCCATGAAGCCAGCACAGGCTTATTTACCATGTCCACCATAGCTGTAATTCTAGGTATTCTGAAAATGAATGCATGGTCTTCCCCTCGCCCCTGAGGTTCTGCTGCCTGGTGGACTCTCCTGTGGGTTTCACCAGCCTAGAGGGTCACTGCGTTGCATTTACCTTTTCATGAATATGAGTCGGAATAGGCAAGCAAAAGCCATGTAACCTTTCAGAAGTTACGGGCATCTTCTTTGAACATAAAGGAGATGGCTCATCAGGGGTTTGAAGAGCGGGTTAAAGAACCATTCCTAGTGCTTCCAGCAGCGTTTAAAGCACACAGTTTGGGAGGGATTACAATGACCAATGAAAAGGAAGCAGCACTTTCTAACTTTGTTATGGCTAAATGACAGAGACAGCTAGAAAACAGCTTCTCAGAGAGGTGGGGCACAGAGAGGATACACAGAAGCTTAATGCTGTATGCGTGGAGACTTCGAGAAAGCTGCTGGCTTAGTTTGGAAATATATTCGACCCTTTACAACAATCCATTGACTCTGGAGATAACATCAAGAGAAGGCTGCTTCCCCAGAAGGCTCTCATAAAAAAATGCAGAAATATTGATTTCAACAGATATACGTGTCTAACCACAGAAATGCAGAAGACATTAGAAAAGCAAGGCAATGTGGCTTCTCCAAACGTTTATGATTCTCCCGCAACCAACTCCAGATATGCTGAGGGGGATGAAATAACAGACAAGAACTCAAAATAATGATTCGACACATCAATGAATTTTAAAAAGTACAAAAAAAAATCTTAGCACATTCAGCAAGATAGCACAAGACGTGATGAGAAGTCTGGGAGACCGGTGGGGGCGGGGCGGGGCGGGGAGTGATTTTGAAAGGGAAACGAAAAGAAATAAAAAATGTCAGTGAAAGTAAGAAACTCGGTGTCTCAGTTAGCTTTAGCTGACAACTTGACACAACCTAAGACCGTCTGAGAAGCGAGTCTCAGGTCAGCCCGTAAGCGTGTCTGTAAGGACTTGGCTTGACCGTTCCTTCACTGATACAGGAGGCTCATCCCACTGTGGGCGGCACTATTCCTTAGGCAAGGGGTCTTGGGCCTTTTCAAAGAGATAGTGAAGCGTGAGCCTGAGTGAGCTGTAAAGCAGCGTTGTGCTTCAGTTGATGCTTGAGTTCCTGCCGCGGTTTCTGTCGGTGATGGACTGTGGCCCATAACCTGAAATAAACTTCTTTCTTCGAGTTGCTTATGATGAGATTACAGCAGTGGTGAGGAAACTCAAGCACTTAGTAATAATAATAATAATAATAATAATAATAATAATAATAATAATAATATAACAACAACAACAACAGCAACAACAACGAAAAGTCTTACCAATAGATTATACCAAGCAGAGGGAAGGATTTCCAGGGTTTGAAGGCAGAGCTGATGAATTATAGCATCAGAAAATAAGAAGCAAGAACAACAGCTATGAACAAAGCACATGACACTTAAGCCTGGGATGGGATTAAAAGACTAAACTTACCTATTTGGGGGGGGGCAGAAAAAGGCGCTGAGGCAAAAGTTAAAGACACCCTCCCAAAACATACCTACTGAGTGCTAACAATGGGAATTTCCCCAAATCTTGGGAAAACTATAGACAATCAAGTATAGGGTACATTTAGACTCTCAAACAAAGGAGGCCAGCAAAGAACCTCTCTGTACCCCACGATTAAGACTCCAAATGAACAGCACAAAGATAGGGTGATAGAAAAAAATAAAGTTACGTCAAGAGGCAAAGCTGTCAGAACAGCAGCACAATGCACCATAACGCACTAGCCAGGAGCTCACGGGATGTTGTGCCCCAAGACCTGAAAGATGACTGGCCGCAGTGCCCATCTACCCAGCAGAGTTGTCTTTTAGAGTTAAATGAGAAGTAAAGACCTAGGACGGACATTAGCCTAAGGGGCTTATGATCGCCAACCTGACATTCAAGAAGATATTTAGAGGAATTCTACATGCACACAGGAGGAAGATGAACACAGTAACAAGAGAACAGAAGCAAACAAGTCTTAGTAGAACTGTAGATAATCAAATCAGAAAAGAATCAAACGTTAGAAAAACAGTAAGATTATGACCCAGGATGTAAATGGTCTTAGTTATTCAAATTAAAAGATGCAGATTAAAGACAGGATGATGGTGGCTTTAAAAGCAAGAGCCAACAATTCCCTTCTGGCAAGAAGCATAGCTCACCCACAAATGCCTAGATACAGAGGGAGAAAAGTGAAAATGGTGCTCTCAGTAAACAGAACGTGGAAGCAACCAGGAGTTATGTCTGGAAAAGCAAACCTCTGGCCTTGTAGGACTGGCAGTGCGTGAAACTCTACACAGGAGCTTGTGAATACACAGAAATTCTTTTGAGGAAATCTCTAAAATAGAAGTGTAGATACTATACCAAAAAGAAGAGAAACAGCAACGATGACGATGACGACGACAACAACAACAACAACACCCCACACTCAACCCAACCAAACAAAAATAACTAGGCATGGCTAAAACAGAACCAGGTACTGGAAACTGGAAGAGGGGACTGAGAGCCGGCTCGGTGGGTAAAGGCTTTGCAGGCAAGGGTGAGGACTCACTGTCCAATGAAGTCTGGAGGAGTCGCTTGCATCTGTAAGCTCAGCGTCCCGAGGAGAGATGAGAGGCAGACATGGAAGAGCTTCTAACAGCTCACATGCCAGTCGGGCTGCCGAAGTAGAATATCAGGGCACAGCAAGGACCCAGTCTCAAATAAACAGGACTGACACCAAGGCTGTTCAGTGACAAGCGCCCATGCACCGTGGCATGGTTATGTCCACACACGTGCTACAGGAAGCACCACTGCGCGGTGCCCAGTCGGAGCAGCTGATTCTCAGGCTGACAATGAACCAAGTGTAGCAATGTTTCAGCAAAACCTTGTGAACCATGGGGAAATACTCCTGCCAGCTGGGACGTGGTCAATTCTATTAGGTTTCTTTGGTTGGTTGATGGGAAACTGATGTTCTGTTTTTTTTTATTTTTTTAAAGGAACTAAAAATCTGAAAAAAAAAAAAAAAAAAAAAAAAAGCCCAGAGAGCAGTGAACAGAGGAGCAGAGAGCGTAAACAGATACTTTTCAAACCACATACAAATTGCCGATAAACACACGAAACATAAAGGTCAGCTTTTCAAGTTGCCACTGCAATGCAACTAAAGACGACAGAGAAATTCCAGCCAGTCCCGGTCAGAATGGCGTCCATGTAGGCGACTGTGGTAGGACCGGGAGTGTAGCTCAGGGTTAGAGCAATCGCCCAGCATGCATCAGGCTCTGGGTCCATCCCCAGTGCTGCCCAAACCACAAAGAACACATGCTGTAGGATGGGGGAGAGAAGGAACCTTGCACGGGTTGGTAGGAATGTAAATGAGCCTAGCCACTACAGCTGCCTTCGGTATGCGGCTTCAAAAAACTAAAAATAGAAGTGCCATGTGACCCAGCTCCTACTCCTGGCCATATCCCCGAAGGAATCAAAGTCAGCGTACAGCAGCGACACCTGCTCATGTTTATCACTGCTCTGCTTGTGACAGCCCAGGCGTGATGTCAGCCCAGACTCCTGTCAGGGAGCGAGTGCCAAAAGGGAGTGTGGTCTGCACGCACCGCACGGTAAAGTATTACTGAGCCACAAAGAAGAAACAAACCGTGTCATTTGCAGGAAAACGGATTAAATGCATCATTTCTAATGTCAAATAAGTTGGACTTAGACTAATTCCTCATGATTTCAAATGTAGGATCTGGGGCGGGGGACATGCAAGTAGGAGGAGGGACAGGAAGGGACCAAGGATGTGAGACAGGAAGAGATTGGCCAAAGATCAAGTGAATACTGTCAAAGTAGTACCAGTTCCTGATGACCTACAGCTAAGGGGTCCCCACCACACCTGCCAGCAGGACCAAGCTGTGTTCAGGGAAAGCAGGGACACGAACCATCGTCCAGGTGGACCCCCTCTGATGTCCATCAAGCCAAGCTCAGAGCATCCTGGAGTCCTACTGTTCCTAAATTCCTTGTAAGGCAGGTTTTAGAGGATTAGACAGAGGCGTGAGAAGAGTCTGGAGAGCCAGAGTGATTGGCTACATGTGCCCTTCGAGTTAAGGCTCACCAAGCCCTGGCCCTCTTAGTTCAGAACGTGACCTTGCTTGCTGACACAGAGGAGTGCCCGTTAAAATGGGGACATGCGTGTGACCTCTAATCCAGGCTAACTTTCCTGTGACCCAAACAAGAGAGGATGTGATAGTGTTCCTGGCCATGCCTTGCCTGCTAACACCACAGTTTCTTCCTACGCTCAACTCAGAAGGCACCGTTTAGCAATGGCATTACACGCCATTACGGAGGTGTACACAAGCCTCTCTCACCTGTTTAGCCAAACCTGGGTTTTCCTAAGACTGCACGTGTGTGTGTGTGTGTGTGTGTGTGTGTGTGCATGCACGCATGTGTGTGTGTGACAGAATTCTGTATTTCAAGCACCATACCTGCCTGTGTTCCTACAGGGATCCATTTCGTCCCCAGGAGGCTCCTAAGCCTGTGCTATGATAATATTTTCCAAGCAAACTTTCCTAGCATCAGTGGAGTGGGAAGTCGAGTCGTGGATATTGCAAGCGCTGCACACCCACACAGCTGGCTCTGATCGCAGAAGAGGCTATACCATAGTTTTTTTTTTCCATTTTCTTTTCTCTTTTCTTATTGAATATCATCTTCATTTACATTGCCAATGGTAAAACCTTTCCCGATTTCCCCCCTCCCCAAAGACCCCCAACCCCTCCTCCCACCCCCTGCCTTCACGTATATGCCCCTCCACCCGACACACTCCCACCTCTCCCCCACTCCCATTTCCCTTTGTTGGGGCCTCTACCTGACCAAGGACCACTCCTCCCACTGATGCCCAACAAGGCCTTCCTCTGCCACATTTTTGGCTGGAACCATGTGTACCCCTTGGTTGATGGTTCAGTCCCTAGGAGTCTTGGGGCGTCTGGGTGGCTGAAGTCATTGTTCTTCCCAGGCCTGTAAACTCCTTCATCTCCTCTGGACCACCCTCCAGCTCCTTCATTGGGGACCCCACGCCCAGCCTCTGTATTTTTAAGGCTCTGGCAGGGCCCCTCTGGAGACAACCATGGCATGCTCCTTTTGGTATACACTTCTTGTCTTAGTGTCGGAGTTTGGTTACTTTTTATAGGATGAATCCCCAGGTAGGACAGTCTCTGGGTGGCCTTTACTTCAGTCTCTGCTCCACACATTGTCTCCCTTATTGCTCCTGTGAGTATTATGTTCCCTTTCTCAGAGGAACCAAAGCACCCTTACTTAAGTTCTCCTTCTTCTTGAGCTTCCTGTGCTGGGTGAATTGTAACTTGTTTATTTTGAGCTTTTGGACTAGCATCTGCCTATTAGTGAGTGCATACCATGCATGTTCTTTTGTGACTGTGTTACCTCGCTCAGGATGATACTTTCTAGTTCCATCCATTTGCCTACAAATTTCATGAATTCATTGTTTTTAATAGCTGAATAGTATTCCATTGTGTATATATACCACAGTTTCTGTATCCATTCCTCTGTTGAGGGACATCTGGGTTCTTTCCATCTTCTGGCTATTATAAATGAGGCTGCTATGAACATAGTGGAGCATGTGTCCTTATTACATGTAGGAGTCCCTTCTGTGTATATGCCCAGGAGTGGTATAGCTGGGTCCACAGGTAGCACTATGTCTAATTTTCTGAGGAATTGCCAAACTGATTTCCAGAATGGTTTTACTAGCTTGCAATCCCACCAACAATGGAGAAATGTTCCTTTTTCCTCACAACCTCTCCAGCATCTGCTGATCCCTGAGTTTTTCATCTTAGGCATTCTGACTGGTGTACGGTGGAATTTCAGTGTTTTGATTTGCATTTCCCTGATAACTAAGGATGCAGAACATTTCTTTAGGTGCTTTAGAGCCATTTGAGTTTCCTCAGTTGAGAATTCCTTGTTTAGCGCTATACCCCATTTTTGTTTTTGTTTTTTTTTTTTTTTTTTTGGTTTTTTGAGACAGGGTTTCTCTGTGTAGCTCTGGCTGTCCTGAAACTCACTCTGTAGACCAGGTTGATTTCAGAACTCAGAAATCTGCCTGCCTCTGCCTCCCAAGTGCTGGGATTAAAGGCACATGCCACCACCGCCCAGCTCTGTACCCAGTTTTTTTTTTGGGGGGGGTTGAGACAGGGTTTCTCTGTGTAGCCCTGGCTGTCCTAGAACTCACTCTGTAGACCAGGCTGGCCTCGAACTCAGAAATCTGCCTGCCTCTGCCTCCCAAGTGCTGGGATTACAAGTGCACCACCACGCCCGGCTTAATTTTTTTTTTTTTTTTTGAGCTAGGCCTCCTGTAACTCAGGCTGGCCTTGAACTTGCTATGAAGTGAAGAATGCCTTCAATTCCTGATCCCCATGCTTCTGCCTCCACAGGGCGGGGTCCTGTACCCCATTTTTTAATAGGGTTATTTGATTCTCTGGAGACTAACTTCTTGAGTTCTTTGTATACATTGGATATTAGCCCTCTATTGGATGTAGGGTTGGTAAAGATCTTTTCCCAATTTGTTGGTTGCCATTTTGTCCTATTGACTGTGTCCTTTGCCTTACAGAAGCTTCGCAATTTTATGAAGTCCCATTTGTTGAATTTTGTTCTTAGAGCATAAGCCATTGGTGTTCTGTTCAGGAACTTTTCCCCTGTGCTCATGTGTTCAAGATTTGTCCCCACTTTCTCCTCGATAAGCTTCAGTGTGTCTTGTTTTATGTGTAGATCCTTGATCCACTTGGACTTGAGCTTTGTACAAGGAGATAAGAATGGATCGATTTGCATTTTTTTGCATGTAGACCTCCAGTTGATCCAGCACCATCTGTTAAAAATGCTGTCTTTTTTCCACTGGATGTTTTTAGCTCCTTTGTCAAATATCAAGTGAGCTTACATATGTGGGTTCTTTTCTGGGTCTTCAATTCTATTCCACTGATCTTCCTGCCTGTCTGTATACCAATACCAAACAGTTTTTATCACTATTGCTCTGTAGTAGAGCTTGAGGTCAGGGATGGTGCTTCCCCCAGAAGATCTTTTGCTGTGGAGAATAGTTTTTGCTATCCTAGGTTTTTTGTTATTCCAGATGAATTTGAGAATTGCTCTTTCTAGGTCTATGAAGAATTAATTTGGAATTCTGATGGTGTTTGCATTGAATCTGTAGATTGCTTCCGGCAAGATGGCCATTTTTACTATATTGATCCTGCCAATCCACGAACATGGGAGATCTTTCCATCTTCTGAGACTTTCTTTGATTTCTTTCTTCAGAGGCTTAAAGTTCTTGTCATATAGATCTTTCACTTGCTTCGTTAGGGTCACTTCTAGGTATGAAATATTATTTGGGACTATTGTGAAGGATGTCATTTCCCTAATTTCTTTCTCATTTTGTTTATCCTTTGAGTAGAGGAAGGCTACTGATTTGCTTGAGTTAATTTTATATTTAGTCACTTTGCTGAAGTTGTTCACCAGCTTTAGGAGTTCTCTGGTGGAAGTCTTGGGGTCCCTTAAGTATACTATCATAGCAAATAGTGATAGTTTGACTTCTTCCTTTCCAATTTGTATACCTTTGACCTCTTTTTGCTGCCTGATTGCTCTGGCTAGGACTTCAAGTACTGTATTGAATAGATAGGGAGAGAGTGGGCAGCCTTGTCTGGTCCCCGATTTTAGTGGAATTGTTTCAAGTTTCTCTCCATTTAGTTTGATGTTGGCTACCAGTTTGCAGTATATTGCTTTCACTATGTTTAGGTATGGGCCTTGGATTCCTGATCTCTCCAAGACTTTTATCATGAAGGGATACTGGATTTTGTCAAGTTTTTTCAGCATCTAATGAAATGACCATGTGTTTTTTTTTCCTTTAGTTTGTTTATGTAGTGGATTACATTGCTGGATTTTCGTATATTGAACCATCCCTGCATCCCTGGGATGAAGCCTACCTGATCGTGGTGAATTATAGTTTAATGCATTCTTGGATTCAGTTGGCCAGGATTTTTCAGTATTTTTGCATCAATGTTCATGAGGGAGATTGGTCTGAAGTTCTCCTATCTTTTTTGGTCTTTGTTTGATTTAGGTATAAGTGTTACTGTGGCTTCACAGATTGAGTTGGGTAGTGTTCTTGAGTTTCTATTTTGTGGAAAAGTTTGAAGAGTATCAGTATTAACTCTTCTTTGAAGATCTAATTCCCGGCTAAACATATCTGGTCCTGGGGCTTTTTTTTTTTTTTTTTTTTAAATGGGAGACTATTAATGACTGCTTCTATTTCCTCAGGGCTTATGGGACTATTTAGATGGTTTATGTGATCCTGTTTTAACATTGGCACCTGGTATGTATCTAGAAAGTTGTCCATTTCATTCAGGTCTTCAAACTTTGTTGAGTATAAACTCTTGTAGTAGGATCTGATGATTTTTTAAATTTCCACAGTTCTGTTGTTATGTCTCCCTTTTCATTTCTGATTTTATTAATTTGGATACTGTCTCTGTGCCCTCTGGTTAGTCTGGGTAAGGGTTTATCTATCTTGTTGATTTTTTCAAAGAACCAGCTCCCTGTTTTGTTGATTCTTTGTATAGTTCTTTTTGTTTCTGTTTGGTTGATTTCGGCTCTAAGTTTGACCGTTTCCTGCTGTCTACTCCTTTTGGAGGTATTTGCCTCCTTTTGTTCTAGAGCTTCCGAGTGCATTGCCAAGCTGCTAGTGTATCTCTCCATTCTCTTTTTGGAGGCACTCAGAGCTATGAGTTTTCCTCTTAGCACTGCTTTCATTGTGTCCCATAAATTTTGGTATGATATGTCTTCATTTTCATTAAATTCTAAAAGGTCTTTAATGTCTTTCTTTGTTTCTTCCTTGACCAAGCTATCATTGAGAAGAGCATTGTTCAAAGTCCATGTGTATGTGTATTTTCCATTGGTTTTGTTTGAGCTTAAGACCAGCCTTAGGCCATGGTGATCTGATAAGATACATGGATAATTTCAATATTTCTGTATCTATTGAGGCTTGTTTTGTGACCAATTATATGGTCAGTTTTTGAGAAGGTACCATGAGGTGCTGAGAAAAAGGTATATTCTTTTGCTTTAGGGTGGAATGTTCTATAAATATCTGTTAGATCCATTTGGTCCATAACTTCAGTTAGTTTCACTGTATCTCTGTTTAGCTTCCGATTCCATGATTTGCCCATTTTTTGACAGTGGGGTGTTGAAGTCTCCCACTATTATTGTGTGGGGTGCAATGTGTGCTTTGAACTTTATTAAAGTTTCTTTTATGAATGTGGGTGGCCTTGTGTTCAGAGCATAGATGTTCAGAATTGAGAGTTCATCTTGGCAGACTTTTCCTTTGACTAGTGTGAAGTGTCCCTCCTTATCTGATTTTTATCCAATATAAGAATGGCCACTCCAGCTTTTTTCTTAGGACCATTTGCTTGGAAAATTGTTTTTCAACCTTTGATTCTTAAATAGTGACTGTCTTTGTCACTGAGGTGGATTTCTTGTATGCAGGAACATGTTGGGTCCTGTTTATGTATCCAGTCTGTTAGTCTATGTCTTTTTATAGGGGAATTGAGACCATTGATATTAAGAGATGTTAAGGAAAAGCGATTGTTGCTTACTGTTATCTTCTTAGTTAAAGGTGACATTCTGGTTGTGTAGCTATCTTCTATTGGGTTTGTTGAAAGACTACCTTATTGATTTTTCTACTGTGTGGTTTGCTCCCCAATGTTGGTATTTTCCACCCATTATCCTTTGCAGAGCTGGATTTGTGGAAAGATACTGTGTAAATTTGCTTTTGTCATGGAATGTCTTGTTTTCTCTGTCTATGGTAATTGAAAGTTTTGCTGGGTATAGTAGTCTGGGCTGACATTTATGTTCTCTTAGGGTCTGTATGACATCTGTCCAGGCTCTTCTGGCTTTCATAGTCTCTGGTGAGAAGTTTGGTGTAATTCTGATAGGTCTGCCTTTATATGTTACTTGACCTTTTTCTCTCACTGCTTTTTAATATTCTTTCTTTGTTTAGTACATTTGCTGTTTTCATTATTATGTGACGGGAGGAATTTCTGCTCTGGTCCAATCTGTTTGGAGTTCTGTAGGCTTCCTGTATGTTCATGGGGATCTCTTTAGGTTAGGGAAGTTTTCTTCTATAATTTTGTTGAAGATATTTATTGGCCCTTTAAAATGTAAATCCTTGTTTTCTTCTATTCCTATAATCCTTAGATTTGGTCTTCTCATTGTATCCTAGATTCTGGATGTTTTGGGTTACAAGCTTTTTGCAGTTTGTATTTTCTTTGACTGTTGAGTCAATGTTTTCCATGGAATCTTCAGCATCTGAGATTCTTTATTCTATCTCTTATATTCTGTTGTTGATGCTTGCATCCATGACTCCTGAATTTTTTCCAAGGTTTTCTATCTTCAGAGATGTCTCAGTTTGTGATTTCTTTATTGATTCTATTTCCAGTTTTAGATCCTGGATAGTTTTCTTCAGTTCCTTCACTTCTTGTTTGTTTTATTTTTTTCCTGAAATTCTTTAAGTAATTTTTGTGTTTCCTCTTTAAGGGCTTCTACCTGTTGACTTATGTTCTTCTGTATTTCTTTTAGGGATTTTTGTGATTCCTCTTTAAGGGTTTCTGCATGTTGACCCTTGTTCTCCCATAATTCTCTATGGGATTTTTGTATTGCGTCTTTAAGGGCTTCAACCTGTTGACCCATGTTCTCCCGTATTTCTTTAAGGGATATTTGTGCTTCTACCTGTTGACCCATGTTCTCTTGTATTTCTTTAAGGGAGTTATTTATGTCCTTCTTGAAGTCCTCCATCAGCGATATGAGATGTGATTTTAAATCTAGTTCTTTCTTTTCTGATGTGATGGAGTATGCAGGATTTGCTGTTGTGGGAGAACTGGGTTCTGATGGTGCCATGTTGCCTTGGTTTCTGTTGGTAATGATCTTGCGTTTGCCTTTGGCCATCTTGTTATCTCTGGTGTTAGCTGGTCTTGCTGTCTCTATCTTCTCTGTCCTGCAGGCCTGTGTTTCTGTACTCCTGGGATTCTCTTTCTGTCAAATGCCCTGAAAACAGCTGATTTTCCAAGAAGTATCAGGTGATGGGGTCTCCCCTCTGGCAGACTTAGCAAGAGTCAAATGCCCTGCAGGCTGCTAGCTCTTAAATGATCTGCTGCTGACGGATCTCAAGTGCCCTGTTGATTCTGGTTCTCAAATGCCCCGCTTTTACCTATTCGAATGCCTTGTTGCTGCCAGTTCTCAAATGACCTGTTCCTGCCAATTCTCGAATGCCCTGCTCCTGTTGATTCTCTAGAGAGTATCAGGAAATGGGGTCCTCTCCGTGCCAGATGTAGCGCAGGTCTTATACCCTAGTTTTAATCTGGAGACTGTCACTAGGCTTTCGTGCTGGCTGCAGACTGCAGGGTGGGATGATGGGAAGAAATGATGACCAGAAGACATGCACATGCAGCATAAGTGGAGGAGGGTTATGTGTGCCCATCTTTGTTTGAATGTTGTTAATCAGGGTTCTCTTGGGAAACTAACAGAATGACTATAGATTAGAAGGGTCTGGAGAGATGGCTTAGCTATCAGGAGCACTTGCTACATAATCATAAGGACCAGGGTTTGGACCAAGCACCCACAAAACAAGCTACCATCCCACACACAATTACAACTCTACCTCCAAGGGATCCAAAATCCTTTTTCTGGTCACGTGAATGCCAATGTATATGCGCGCGCGCGTGCGCGCGCACACACACACACACACACACACACACACACCTTGAAGAGGAGGTTATTAGGTTTGCTTATACAATACAGTTAGTCCAGCAAGGCCAATCTGCACACTGGACAGGCTGAGAGCTCCACCTATAAGGCTGGGTATCTCAGCAGTCCAATCTGGTGTTGAGAACCTGGAGGATTTCTGGAAAGCCTTTCATCTTTGGTCTACAGTGGCAGTCCAAAGAAGCTGTGTTCTGAAACCAGAGAAGGACCATAGTGGAAGCAGCAGCAGCAGCAGCAGCAGCAGCAGCAGCAGCAGCAGCAGCAGCAGGTAGATGAACTTGTTAGCAAGATGGAGAAAAAGCAAATAGAAAGAACTAAGCCTTTCTCTCAGGTCTGCTTTTATCTGGCTGTCCTAGGAATTTAGGATGGGGCTTCCCAACTTCAGCTAACCAGGTCAAGAAAGCCCCTGACAGAGGCTTGTCTTGTAGTTGACTCCAGACACAGTCAAGTTGACAACTTACACAGAAGTGTTCACACTTGTGACAGATACCTTTCTTTTTTCTTCCCCCTTCCTCCTGCTTTTGAGGCAGGGTCTCAGAGATCAGGCTGGCCTGAAGCTTTCTACAGGGTCCAGGTTGGTCTCCTACTCACAATCCTTGAGACTCAGCCCCGTGATTGCTCATATTGCAGGTGTGTGTTGCCATACCTAACTTACCATATTTGATGTTTGTATTCACAAGAAGACATCTGCGGGTACTTTACGTGACTTCCACCCACTGCTCTGGCGGAAGATGCCTGAAGCTTACACTTGTGGCAGCTCATCTTATCAAACCCAGTGAGCTCTCTGCCGATCACTTTAGTTTGTACGATATTTATAAATTCCATTAAGAATGCAATTATTTTAAAGCACACTTTTCAAGCAGAATCGAAAAGTCGCTTTGTGGCGTATTTAATAGGCTCCAACACGGCTTCTTAAGAGCCCTCTCTGGAGTCTAATTACTCCGCAGTCTTCAGGAGAATCTGCAGAGTCTTCCAGAATGCACCTCTCTGGCCCCTGCTCTTCTCTGTGGATTTGCATTTGAAAGAGATGTTCTTTGCTGTTTTGTTTCCCAGCCTTTCTGAAGCCCGCTTCCAATGATGGCTGTCAATCTCACAGAGTATTGTTCTATGGGCTCCTTTACTTTCTGTACCATGAGAGGGTTGGGAATGAATAAAAACAGCAATTCACCGTTGTTTCCCCCTTGCCCACTGCGTTTCTGGCTGCGTCTATCTGTAATCAACAAGGCTAGACTCTGATAAAAATTTATAGCTAGTCTGAAGAGCAGAGAGGTTCTCAGATATTATGAGATGATTTGGAAGTGCGGTCTGCACCAAAATCCATGGATATTTTACATACTATCAATTCCTTCTTTTATTTTTCATAAAGAATCCTTTATGTGTATGAGTGCATGGTGCGTGTATGTTTGTGTACAATGTGAACGCAGTGCCTGTGGAAGCCAGAAGAGGGCGCTGGAACCCATGGAACTGGGGTACTGTGTTTGTGAGCCTCCGCGTGGGTGCTAGGAATAAAACCCAGGTCCTGTGGAAGAGCAGCCAGTTCTCTTATCACTGAGCCCTCTCTCTAGCTGCGCTCCTTTCTCTCCCCCCTCCTCTATTTTTTAATGCTTATCAGGCTCAAACAAAAGCCGGCAGGTGGAAAAGTTTTAACTGGCAACTTTAATAACTTTTTATAATGCTCGTGTCTTCAAAAACCTCAAATTTGGGGCTGAGCAGTGGATCAGTTGGTAAAACACCAGTCTGGCAGTTTGGATCTCCAGCAACCACATAAATAATGGGGTCCAGTGATGTGGGTCTCACTGGTCCCAGCCTTAGTCATGCTGGGGTCTCCACTGGCTGGATTCTGTGTAGCTCAATGCAGTCACCGTGAGTTCGCGACTGCAGGGAGCCTGCCATTCCAGACATTTCTGTTTTGTTTTCAAAAAGTATTTTGGCTGGATACAGAAAGCAAGGCTGACAAATTTCCTTTAGCTTTTTTTTTTTTTTTTTTTTTTTTTTTTTTTAACAATATTCTAAAGATGCCATTCTGGGTGTGGAGAAATGGCTCCGTGTTTGAGAGCCCTGGTTGGCTGCTGTGGCAAAGGTCGCAGGTTCAAATTCCAGCACCCACAAGTCAGTGCACACCTGCCGGTTAACTCGTTCCAGGGGACCCGACACCCTCTTCTGGCCTGTGAGGGGACCAGGCACACGTGTACAGATAGATACATATGCAGACAAGACCCCCTTGCACATAAAAAGTAATGAGAAGAAGACCCCCATTGTCCTTTCTGAATAGAAGCCCCTGTTATTCCAACCGCCCTGTTCTCCGGAGCGTGCATCTCCCCAGCTGCTTCCAGGCACTGGCTGAAGCTCTGGCTTTTATCCATTTGTCTGTGACGAGTGCAGATATGGCCCTCCTCCCCTCCTCCTCCCCTTTTTTACCATGTGTGTGTGTGTGTGTGTGTGTGTGTGTGTGTGTGTGTGTGTGAGAGAGAGAGAGAGAGAGAGAGAGAGAGAGAGAGAGAGAGAGAGATTTTTTTACTCTTGCTTACTTTTTATAAACATTTCTATTGAACCATCTTCAGGTTCATGGATCCTGCCTTTTGATGGCTTTCTATGCAGTGAAGTTTAAAAGTTTACACCTTTCCACTCTAGAGTCTTCATTTTTGTAAATCTCCCCCTCTCTCTCCTGAAATTTCCCACGCCTTAGTCCATTGCGTTGGGTTTTCCCTGCAGATGCCCCGTGACTCTGCTGATCCTCGCGGCCTTGCCACGTGGAGCTGGTCTGTGAGGTCACCCTCTACCCAGGCCACCTTGTTTCTCCACAGCCGCCCTCCGGAGTTCCTCCGCATGCCAGCCTCTGCAGCTGGTGCACTGTAGACGCCACGTGGAAAGCGCTGACGACAGCTGGCACCGCAAGCGCCAGCCGGTGTTTATTATCTCGGAATGGTTTCACGGCTTCTACTACACTCTAGCCAATGAGCTTTTAAGTTTAGACGTGTAGTTTCTGCTCTCATATGGCCCTTGGATGGGTACAGTCCTAAGACCAGTGTTGAGTATTGTTCTAGTGGAAAAGAGATGACTGGCCAGCAAGTTTGATCTTTTAGGCCTTGTTTCAGATTCTGGCAGGATGGGTTCCTTTTGTTTATTACTTTTAAAGTTAAAATATAGTTACGTCACCTCACCCGCGCTCTCTCCTTCCTCTGTCCTCTCACGTCTTCTCTGCCTAGCATCCCCATGGCCCACTCACTTCCTCTCAAGTTGGTGGTCTCTTTTCCTTGACTATTATTATTGTTTACACATATATGCATATACATATACAAATACAACATGACGAGTGTATTTAGTATTGTTTGCGTGTATCTGATTTCAAGGCTGAGCACTTTGGAGAACCAATTTTGGGGCTCATGCCTGGAAGGGAACATTGCTTCCTCTCTTGGCAGTCATTACTTGTCTCTTGTTCTTTTTCTAGAGGTGAGACGCCAGCCTATTATCCTCTTCCTAGTGAACATATTTATTGATATATCTTTGCCCGGGTCTTGTTCAGGTAGCTATCTTACCGAGGTATCATTAGTGTGGCTTCCCTGCCGTTCCCAGGACACAAAATCTCACAACACACTTCCTGTTGCTATCCAGTCTTTTGCAGTATTTCCACCTCCTCTTCCATGCTGTTCCTTGAGCTTCATGTGCAGGAGCTGTACTGTGGGTTCATCTGTAGGGGCTGAGCACCCGCTGGTCAGATGGTCTTTGCATTATAACCAGTTGTGGTTGTCTGTAACAAATGACTTCCATTTGCTATAAAGATAAGCAACCTGTGATCCTCTGACGACAGCTCCTCAGCTTACCACTTGGCATCCTTTGAGGACGCCTGCCATGGTGTTAGCTAGTAAAACACAAAGCACTCATGATGTCACCGCAGACCAAGGACTACCTGAATATTCCGCACTTAACAGTCCTCAGACACCAACATGAGCAGCGAGGCTTGTCAGCACGCTGAAGAGGCAGGCACTGAGCTCCTGAACTGTGCGACGGGGGTCTATCCTCGTGGTTCCATACTGGGTATATGAAAATGATTCTGAATTTAGAGTTTAAAAAGTCAGAAACAGGCGGGCGTTGGTGGCACACGCCTTTAATCCCAGCACTTGGGAGGCAGAGGCAGGCAGATTTCTGAGTTCAAGGCCAGCCTGGTCTACAGAGTGAGTTCCAGGACAGCCGGAACTACACAGAGAAACCCTGTCTGGAAAAAAAAAAAAAAGTCAGAAACAAAGGTGATCATTGTCATCATTTAAAAAGGAAAACAAAACACACACACACACACACACACACACACACACACACACACACACACACAAATGGGAATACACCAAATGCCCCAATAAGGAGCAAGGTAAAAAAAAAAACTACAGTGTATGCTTTCAGTGGGATAGAAGTTCACTGTTACAAGAAAATGGTTATGCACCACTGTATGCACTGGGCCATTTGTTCCTTCCCAACAGCTGCACCATGTATTCCTGTGGATACTGGGACCTTATGGCTCCATGACTCTGGCTTCCTGGCCATGTAACTTCAGCTCGATAGAAAGCAAACATAAATGTTAGTAGCTGATATCAAGAGCCTGGGTGCTTAATAGAAAAAAAAGAGGATGGCATTTACAGAGCTGTGTTCACAGAGGTCGTATAAAGATGAGAGCAAACGTGATGATATCTGGGAATCAGTGCACAGTCATTGACAGAATGAACCCTCCCATTCCATTTCTAGTCAAAAACCGAACAACACTTCTGGCTCTCCAGAAAGTCCACAATTGTGTTACAGTGTCTATACTTGTGCTTGTCTGGTGACATCAAACCTCAGAGCACACATTTTTGAAACACCAGTGAGTGACTAGGACAAATCCTGAATGCATTCACACCCTGCATTCAAAAGTCACTCTGCTGGGACTAAGGCTGATGAAAAACTTATAGAAGACAGAGTTTCATTGGGGCTTACAGCGTCAGAGGGTGAGATCATGACTATTATAGTTGGGAGCATGGGAGGCAGGGAGGCAAGGAAGGAGGCAGGGAGGGAGGTTGGGAGGGAGGGAAGCAGGCAGAGATGGATGGATGGAGGCAGGCGGGCAGGCAGGCAGAGATGGATGGAGGGAGGCAGGCAGATGTGGTGCTGAAACAGTAGCTGAGAGCTTGCATCTGATCCACAGCCCCATGGATCTCCCAGGGAGGGAGAGGGAGAGTGGGGAGAGAAAGTCAGAGGGTAAGAGGGAGGGAGGGAGGGAGGGAGGGAGAGAGAGAGAGAGAGAGAGAGAGAGAGAGAGAGAGAGAGAGAGAGACTCACTAGTAATAGTGTGCACTTTGGAAATCTCAAAGCCCATCCTGCAGTGAGATGGTTCCTTCAGCAGAGGCCAAACCTCCTAGTGTTTCCTAAACAGTTCCACCACCTGGGGCCAAACACGCATTCAGATATACGAACCTATCGGGACCGTTCTCATTCAGACCGGCATAGCCACAGACTAGAGGTCAAATGTTCAAACACGTGAGTCTACAAGAGGATATTTCCATTCAAACTAGTGCCTTTTTTTTTTTCATGTATTGGTTACACGCTTAATAAAACTCCCAGCGGTGTAAATGCTAAGCGGAACGTCTCTGTCTGACCTTCATTTTTCCTGTGGTCTGCTTGAGTAGGTTCCGCTTCCCATGTCGTTGATGCCGTGATGAGTCACCTCTACACACTGCTGTCTCTGTTTTCATATAATTTTCTCAAAGTAGAAAACTGTGACCATTTTTTTCTCTCCTCTGCCCGGTATATATTCATTCTACACAGCACTGGGTTACAGAAGGACGTTTCCCTGCACTTATATACAGTGCGGTGTGCGCATCCCCCATGCCCCTCCCCAACCCCCCCCCTTTTATTCCTCTTCGTTCTCTTACACCACTCACGTCTATTTCCCGTTATGGACGTTTGACGCCCCTAACACTTGCCAGCTCTAAGACAGGTCCTCAGAGAGTCCTGAAGATGCATAAAATCCATCTCCAACTCAGCATCCCACGAATTCTCGTCTCGAGTGTTCTGAGAGATGATTCTATCCCACTTTGTAGAGCGTGTTGAAAGCTGCCACTTGATACCAGGAAAGAGACAGGCTCTTGGCACAGTTTTGCCTTCAGCTCAGACCTCGACACCTGTTGCTGGATGTCTGGGGATATATATATATATATATATATATATATATATATATATATATCCTCCCTTCTCAGAGATTACCAGTCCAATACAATGTGCTCCACAAATGCACCATACACCAGTGCTTTAGAGTGCAGAGGACTAGAATTACTACCAGTGCTCACTTCAGACAGAAATAATAACTGAACAACTATTTATTCATCTGCATTTAAATCTCAAAATAACAAATGGCCCCTGTGCTGCTCTCTCTGGTATGGGCTCCTCTTCTTTGAGAGCTCTTTTGTTCCCTCTGTTCCTGCGACTCTTTTCTGTCTGGAATATCTTCCCCTCCAATCAACGTGCCTGTCTTGGCCGCCTCTCACTTTTCTTGCCTTGGTGAGTGTGTGGGTCCTCCCGTGCACTGTGTTCTCCACGTCAGCTTCACTTCTCTGTGCTGGAGTAGCGGCTGTCACGTGTGGCCGTGTTACCTGGCATTGCACTGAACCCCAGCTGACTGGACCAACCTATTGAAGTGCTAGCGGTCTGTGCCCCCCCCCACCCCAGAGATGTTTGACACAGCATGTTTCTAACAGTGACAGCGTTAACAGCCTAAACAGTGAGTGTGGGCAGAATATACTGTATCCCTGTAGCAGAAAATCATGAAGGCACAAAGCAATGGTGCTGATGAGGTTTCCATGGCATAAAAACAATTTTAATAAGAATTAAATTCATGGCAGGATTCTAAGAATGGAGAAAGGGAAACGCTTAAAATGCTGGAGAAAAATAGTGAAGGAATCATCTCCAAACAAGTTTTCTACCCCCTTTCTCCTTGATGTAATTTTATTTGTTTTTCTCTTCCCTGGGAAGGAATGTCTTGGAGAAATTGTGTGTAATTGGGGAAATGAGCTCATCTCTCCCCACCTCAGCCTTCCCCAGTCCTACAAACTGACACCATACTGTTGACGTTAGCCCCAGGGTACAATCTCCTGAAATTTTTTTTCTTAAGCACAGTCATTAACGCCTACACCGGAGGAAGCATCAAAGTCTGTATCGAAAATCTATAGGCTGAAGACGTGTGTCCTCTTCTTCGGTCAATATTTAATGTTGTAGCCAGGGTCTCTGTCATGATTTACGCCAGTAAAAAAGCATTGAGCAAAGCACACATCAGCGTTTTGGTTATTAACTGGGCTTTAGCTCAGCATTTTCCAGAAATTTCTCTGAGATGTATTTCAGAGAACAGATGCTGAAGAATCTGTTGACAATTTTTCTGTGGCCAACTCTTCAGGAGTATCCTTCAGGGTAGGGTACTGGCCGGAAATGACCTTAAATGTTCTTGACACTTAACAATTACTGGTTGGAAAATGTACTTGAATAGCTTGTGCTTCTGTTTCTTTACCTATGCAACAGTAACTAGGTTGTTTGGGTAAATGAGAACATTAAGTCAGATAATAGACATCGCGTGCTGGGTGCAGTGCCTGCCATGGAGGCTCCCAGCTGGAGTCCCTGGAACACATTGCTCTCCTCTGGAAGTTGCAAGGGACCAGCAAGAGAGCCCAGTGTGACCATCAAGGAGGCACGCAGACACATGTGACTTTTTAAGCATCGTCTCCAAACATCTGTCATGGCAATGCCACAATAGCGTTCTTCCTGTGGAGAGCATGCATTGCTCATGGCTGAGATGACACTGTAAAATCTGACAAAAACCTTGACATGTCCAGAGCCGAGTATAGCACGATGTGAGCAAGAGTGGTGAGTGCCACTCCCACAAGAGTGCAGAAGCCTGCCGGGACGTATCAGAAACAGACCTGGTAATGAAAGCAGAGGCTGAGACAGCCCAAGGGCAGCTTTCTTGAGAAAGGTGCCAAGCCCAAAGTATTAGCTTTTACTATGTTTTTAACTAAGTAGTCTCCGCTTTCTAGCTGAACAGCAGCCCTGAAACAGTAGCTGGCATCCCTGTACCAGAGGGCAGAGAACATACCTTATTCACAGTGCGTTGCAAACATCCAACCTTTGGGCTGGCTTGTGGGAGAGGGCTGGCCTGAAGGGTTAGTCTTATTTCACCTTAGAGATTTTCCCTTCTTAATTCAGTCCCAGATTTCGGTCCACAGGGTGACGTCAACCACACACACGGTGCATCTACCCTGCACAGTACACGGGAGAGAGTGCTTGTTAAAGACTTCAGGGGAAGGTTTTAGCCACTGCTCTGTGACGTGGTAAGGAATGTGGATTCCAATAGTAGACTACAAAGTTTTAGAAGACATGCCAAGGAATGAGAGAGATGCTGGGAAATTGGGCCTTTTATATTTTGTTTTATTTTATTCTATTTTATTTTATTCTATTTTATTTTATTTTTAGAGATAAGTTTTTTATTTAGCATTTTTGCAAATTGGGTATCAAGCATATATTTTCTTGAGTAAGACATTCCAATGCTCTGCTTTCATTTAATTTTTCTACTTTTCTTCTTCTTTTATTAATTATTTTATTTATTTACCTCTGAAATGGTGCTTCCTCTCCTACCCTCCACAAACTTTCACCCCATCTCCCCTCCCCCTTGCCTCTGAGAGGGTCCCTCCCTCCTCAGCATCCCCCATCTCTGGGCATCAAGATGGTTCAGAGGTTAAGAGCACCAGCTGCTCTTCCAGGGGTCCTCAGTTCAATTCCCAGCTACCGCATGGTGGCTCACAACCATCTATAATGGGCTCTGATGCCCTCTTCTGGTGTGTCTGCAGACAGTGACAGTGTACTCAACATTCATGAAATGGGGCCTTTATCCGTTCCTATCTGTTTCTAGAAATCTGTGTGTATTTTTAGGGCTATTTGCAAGCTCACAGATGCCTTGGGGGAGCCACGTGCCCTCAGCTTTTGCTGGGTTTGAGGATTTCTGTTTAAATAGGCAAAGACAAACTTAGGGAGTCAGGGGCCTGCGTGAATATTGGCAGTTTGCTCTAAGACACACACGTAGGAATGTGTGTTTTACATACACTATTTTTTGGGAAAGATAACCCTGGCTTTGGATGGACATTCTGCATTCATCAAATACAAGGTCCTGCTGGCTCTTTGGCAGACCCTTAGGGCTGGCACAGCATCCTCTCTTCTAATCTCTGTGCTCTTCTGAACACTGTAGTGAAACCCAGAGGCCTGGGCTTAGGGGTGACAAGACTCTTAGTTTCTTATGGGGGTGGCTTCTGTCACATTGGTTTCAGAGCAGTCATTCCTACATTTTTATAAATTGACACACGATTTTATATGTTACATGTTGATAAGGCATACTATGACATTTTAACGTAAGTCTGTATTGTGTCATTAGCAAATCCATAGCCGCAAACATTGAACATTTATTTGTATTGAGACACTCAAAAGTCTTTCTTTTAGTGGGGTAGATCACTGATGACCACAGACAATAGTGGTCGAGCGCTAGACCACATTCTTCTTGACCAGCTGAAATGTGAACCTTTTCTGTGGTGCTGCAGATTGCGCTCAGGACTCTGTGCATGCTAGGCAAACGCCCCGCCACTGATCTGAACCCTCAGACCCTGGACTTGTGTGTTCTCTGTCAAGTCCTCCTTATATTCCTGGGGTGTCTTCCCAGCCTCCAGCAACCGCCCTCTACCCTTTCTTTCTGCTGACTGTGTTAGTTCCTACATATGAGAACCATGTAACACTTGGTTTCTTGGCTCTGACTCGTGGTCACTTATAGTCCTCCAGCGGACAGGCTGTGTTACTAGGTCACACTTGCTTTACCCCCTCTTCCGGTTGATACCATACCTTGGCTAGCAGGGTTGCAGTTGATGGTAAGCGAGTGTCTCAACACACCACTTTCATTTCTTTAAGATGTGTACTCAGTAATGCTGTGAGGCATGAGGAAGCCTGTTCACCCCAGGTAGAAGAACACTGATGATGGACAGAAGAAACCAGTCCACTCAATGCTAGCTTAGTGAATCAGTGATTTCGTCCATGCTACTTACAGTAGCATGGCTGACTCAAAGATAACTACACCGTCAGAAACCCTATCCCTGCATGGATGGTGACTCATAAAAGCTGCATTCCTGGTGTTCAACTTGCAGGCAGCTCCTCTTGAGAGTCTGCTTCCCATGAATGATTGCTTAGCTTTCAAAACCCAGGAGAGGGGCTTTATGAATCTTGTAACTTTCATGAACTTTTTGAGCCTTCTCAGTTTCTCTAGCATATTGTGAGCCTCTTCTTCTCTTTAGGAAAGAGTGTTTTAATCTGAAGGAGATAGCTACACTGTTGTCAGAACTGTACCAAATGCTATTTCTATTTCTAGATTATTGTGGATTATCCACAATCTTTCCATAATGGTTGTGTTAATTTATGCCCTCATTAAAGTGTTTGAGTGTTTTATTAATGTTTTTTATTTATTACTATTTTGACTTATATACCCAGACAATTCTGTATGTGTGTGTATACTCTTGAGACAGATTTCAACTAAACTACTCAGGCAGGCTTTGAGAGTGAAATCTTCCTTCTTTATCCTCCTAGGAGACTGAATTCTGTGGCATGGACTCCATTAATTATAGCTTTCATTTATATCCCTAATTGGTAATACTGGACATTTTCATATACTTTTTGGTACTTCCTGTGCCTTTAAAAAAGTCTATATTCAGATCTACATTGGGTTGATTTTTTTTGTGGATCTCTGCATGTGAGTATGTCTGTGAGTGGGTGTGGAGATGTATGCCTGTGCATGTGGAAGTCAGAGGACAACCTCCCGGTTCATTCCTTATGCCTTCTGGACACACCTCTCCCCAGAAGTGAGCATTGTGTAGATATTTCCTCCTGTTCTGAAGCTGTCCCCTCATTCTGCTCGTGTTGGCGCAACCCGTTTACATATGTTTGCTTTTATTGTCTATGCCTTTGGAGTCATATCCTAAACCTGTCCTGCTGTACTCCCCTACACCTAATGACTTTTCTGTTGCTGCAATGACTGAAAAAACTTAAGGAAGAACGAATTTATTTGGTTTATGGTTTCAGTGGGAGAGTACACAATGGTGGGGGGGGGCACACAGCAAGTGGCCAGACTAGGAGACTGAGAGATCATGTTTTCAAGATGGAAGCCAAGATGGAGAAGAGGAAATGGGAGGAGGCTATAAAGCCTCAATGATCTCCCCCAAGACTCACTTCTCCAGCACAGCTGCACCTTCCAAAGAGCCCATAACTTTATCAAGTAGCATCACTACTTTGGACTAAGAGTCCAAACACATGAGCCTATCAGGGCATTTCTCATTTGATCACCATAACTCTCCTCTTGCAGGCTCATGGTTTGGTGTCTTAGTTTAAGTATTTAGTCATTTGGCTTGACTTTTGTATATGGTGAGTTGTGGAGCTTAGTTCTATTTTTCTGTGTAGTTCTCTGTATTACTCATCTAAGAGACTGCCTCTTCAGCTGAAGGGGTTTACAGCCCCATGGGAAGAACAACAAGGTCGGCCACCCAGATGCCCCAGGACTCCCAGGGACTAAACTATCCATCAAGGGGTACACATGGTTCCAGCCAAAAATGTGGCAAGAGAATGCCTTGTCAGGCATCAGTGGGAGGAGAGGTCCTTGGTCCTGTGAAGGCTGAATAGATGCCTCAAAAAAGGGAAATCCAGGTGGGGGAGGTGGGAGTGGGTCTGGTAGAGGGGCATATACTTGGAGGCAGGGGTTGGGAGGAGGGATTGGGGGCTTTCGGGGAGGAGGGAAACTGGGAAAGGTTATAGCATTTGAAGTGTAAATGAAGATTGTATTCAATAAAAAAAAAAGAGAGACTGCCTCTTTCCTTATATATGGTCTGGGTGCCTTTGTTGTGGATTGCTACACTCATATGCCTTTATTTCTGGGTTCCTCAGTCTGTTCTCTGGCCTGTATGTCTGTGTTTGTGCTGGTGCCATACCTTTTGGTTAGCACAGCTTTGTAGAATGTCTTAAACTCAGGTAATATATTGCCTCCAGGTTTGTCCTTGTTGTTCAGGATTGCTTTCATGATTTAGAGTCTTTTGTGCATGGATGTAAAATGTTAATTGATTTTCTGTTTCTGTGAAGAATGCTAATTGGCACTGTACTTAATGAAGGATTTAAATCTAATATTCAAAGTGGGCCTCTCATCGTCTACCCACTGATCATAGTAATTTGCAATTTAGATGTTTCTCCAGCCACTAAATGTATTAGTAAGCTATTGCTGCTGTAACAAGGCAGCCAAGCCCAGAAACTTAAAACCCAGCTGGATAGTCTGCACATTTAGGCTCATTTTAGGTGTTGGAGGCTTCTGTGGAGCACTGTGGGGTAGAGGGGGGGTCAGCACATCCTGGCTGTTCTAGGGCAGCTTTGGATAGGATGACTCCTCTCTGTTCCATGTCACTTGCTATAATCATTTTGTCTGTAACAAGGTACCAAGAACATGCTTTTAGAAAGAATGGTCCCTTCAAAAAATGACACAGGGAAAAATATCCATCTACATGCACAGGAACAGAAGTAGAGGTCTGAATCTTATGTTTAAAAAGTTCAGCTCAAACTAAATACTTGGATGTGATCCACTGAGTCGTGAAAAGAAAGCACAAGCGAATTTCTTCAAAGTCACTGGTGTGATTCAATATATGTTTGAATGTGACCCCAAAGGCACAGATGTTCAAAGGAAAAATACACAAATGGCTAGCCCATACTTGGTCAGTGTGGTGGTTTGGATAGGAACAGCCCCCAAGGCTCAGATATTTAGATGGTCCTTAGGGAGTGGTGCTACTTGATAAGGATTAAGAGGCGTGGTCTTGCTGGAGTAGGTTGTGGACTTGTTAGAGGATGTATGTCACTGGGGTATGATTTGAGGTTTCAAATGCTCAAGCCAGGGGTCCAGTGTTTCTCTCCTGTGTCTGTGAATCCAGATGCAGAACTCTCAGCTCCTTCTCCAGCATCGTGTCTATGTGCCTGCTGCCATGCTTCCCACCGTGACAATAATGGACTAACCCTCTAAGCTGTGTACCAACCCCAATTAAATGCTTTCCATTAGAAGAGTTGCTTTTAGTCATGGTGTTTCTTCACAGAAATAGAACAGTGACTAAGACAGTCAGAGACCCTCTTGAGGCCTCAGCTTGGATCTGATAGCAGTACTCCCAAACAACTGTTTAGCCAAATTCAAGTCTCAACATCTGCCCAGGTGTAAGAAACAAAGAAACAGACTCCATCCTTAGCAACAGGAACTGAGAGCCAACCCTGCAGAGTGTGGTGTGGAAAGCCATAACAAAGTTGGGGCAGCCTGCGACTTGGAGTAGGGAGTCACATTCACAGTGGGGCAGGGGAGGAAGAGGGAGCGAGGGTCTGCAAGCATCGTTTACACTTGCAACAGGAGATACTGGGGACGAGTGTGTACCCAGGGCCACATATGGCCCGTAATCAGAACTATTTCCCTGGTTACAAAACCTGCTGTCAGCAGCAGCGAGTGGGTAGAAATGCTCCCCTGGGAGGGAGTGTAACAGGCACATCTATGAGCATGCCTGTGGCTTTTCAGCAGCCCTGGAACGGGGTGCTTCTGGCTCCATTTACAAGGGAGGAATTTATGCCCCTTCAAAGTAAAACATCTTAAGGTCATCATAGCCACCAGAGAGTATGCCAGGCTCTAGACCCCATGGCATCTTCCTTTGAGTTTTTCTTCCTGTCATAGGCCAGTTTCCCATTGGGAGGGCGTTTGTGTGCCCAGTGACTCACTCTGGGATGGTGCACATCAATCAATTCTGGTATTCTGGGGCCATTGTTATGTATTGCAGTTCTGAGGATCAAAAGTCTATAATGCCCTCTACCAGGGTAAATGAAGATGCCAGGAGGGCCTCTTCCTCCTGGGAGATGTGGGCCATGGTCCATTCCCTTCCCTTTCCTGCATCTAGACACTTCATGTATCCCTTGGATCTTAGCCTCTTCAAAGCCAGTAGAGAGGCTTTAAATTCCCCCACTCTAATGCAGAGTCCTGTGATATCTCCGGTCTCCTGTCAGACACCTCCCACCTAGCTTCCCACCACTAGTTTGTCTGAACAGTAGCCTCAGTTTCGTTTGTAACTTTATGCCTCATCCTCTCAGTTAGGGTTTCTATTGCTGTGAAGAGACACCATGACCATGGCGACTCTCATAAAGGGAAACATTTACTTGGGGTTGACTTACAGCATCAGAGGTTTAGTCCATGATCATCATAGTGAGACGCCTTGTAGCCAGAAAGCAGACATGGTACTGGAGAAGGAGCTGAGAGTCCCACATCTTGATCCACAGGTAGCACGAGCATAAGAGACCTCAAAGCGCATCCCCTCAGTGGCACACTTCCTCCAACAGTGCCACACTCCTGCAATAAGGCCACGCCTCCTAATAGTGCCACCCCTTATGGCCAAGCATTCAAACATATGAGTCTGCGGGAGCTAGTCTGTGGGAGTCTGTGGGTTCTTATTCTAACCACCACAGTCCACTCCCTTCCCCCATAGGCTCGTAGCCTTAGCATAATGCAGAAATGCATTCAGTCTAGCTTCAAAAGTCCCCCTAGTCTTTAAGAATCTCAAACTTGTTTAGAAGTCCAAAGTTCAAAGACGCTTCTCAAAGTCTCTTAATTGTAATTCCACTCTAAAATCAAAATTAAAAAAATTCAGATGACATACAATGGCGCAGGATATACATTACCATTCTAAAAGGAATGAAAGGGATCGTAGTGAGGAAATACAGGACCAAAGCAAGACAGAAAACCAGCTCTGCAAACCTTAAACTCCGCATCTCTAAGTCTGATGTCAGAGCATTTTTCAGATCTCCATCTTCTTTCAGCTTTGTTGACTACCACACGCTTGCTTCTCTCTTTTGAGCTAGTTCCACTCACTTCCTGTAAGTAGGGCTCCTTGGCAGGGATCCCACAGTTCCGTCATCTCCCACGTCTTGATTTCTCCAAGGCAATCCAGGCTCCACCTTCATAGCTTCACACAATGGCTCTTCTAAGTCTCCATGAAGGGACACCCCTGCTATACACATCTGGCCTCAGTGGCTTTCCTTAGTCTCAGAGAGAGGTTTCATAACCCCTATCTTTTTATCCTTGACTCTAAAGCCAGAACCATGTGGCCGAGGCTCCCAAGTTCTGTTGCTTGCTGGGACTGGAACATGGCCTCCCTTTTCAATTCTGACTTTACCAGCTCTCTGTTTTTGATTGTTTCCTTCAATGCCTAATCTTGGATGTTCTGGAATTCATTCTGTAGACCAGGCTGGCCTCAAACTCAGAGATCCATCAGCCTCTCTGCCTCCTGAGTGCAGGGATCAAAGGTGTGAACCCCAGCACTTGGCCCTAAGCTTTTCTTTAATTTTTCCCAAAAGTTGGAAAACCTAGCTGGGTGGGGTCCTGCCTCAAGGCCACCACTCCTTTAATTCCTTTTACCCTCAGGCTTTTCCTTAATCTATTTATCTCCTTGAACACAGGACTTAGCTCCTTTCTACTTTCCTGTGGCCCTTTTCTCCCCAAACTGTACATTTTGCTTTTTTCTGCTCAGCTTTCTCTTCTGCATTATAGATTCGCATAAGAGAGAACAGTAATAACTACACAACAGAGTATATACTCGGCTGTTTTGAGATTTCCTCTGCCAAAGGAATTAATCTAAAAACTCTTCACTTTAGCCTCAGGCAGACTTTTAGGTCATATTCTTACCCTAAATATCAGAAGAACAATTTCCAGGCCATAAACTAAAATTCTTCTATAAAACTTCTTGAGCTGGGCCCCCATAGTCAAATCACCCTCAGCACCATTTTCTTCCATGCTCCTATTAGTATGGTCCATTAAAGCGCCACCTTAAAATTTTTATTTACTTTTCTAATCCAAAGTCTCAGAATCCACGTTCTTCCAAACAAAAGCATGCTTAGACCTACCACAGGAATACTCCTTTCCTGGTACCAACTGCTTAGTTAGGGTTTCTACTGCTGTGAAGAGGCACCATGACCATGGCAACTCTCATAAAGGAAAACATGTAATTGGGGCTGGCTTACAGTCTCAGAGGTCCAGTCCATTATCATCATGGCGGGAAGCATGGCAGCGTGCAGGCAGACATGGTGCTGGAGAAGGAGCCAAGAGTTACATCTTGATCCATATGAGACCTCAAAGCCTGTTCCCACAGTGACACACTTCCTCCAACAATGCCACACCTCCTGCATTAAGGCCACACCTCCTAATGGTGCCACTCCCTATAGTCAAGCATATTCAAACTACCACACTTCTTTTTCAATAATATTGCATCCTTCGATGCCAAGATGCAGAATTTGGGTAATTAGCCCAGGTGGGGGCATTATTCTTGTCCATGCTAAAGAGAATGTTTCTTATTGGGGTGCATTAATGAGTTAGGGTCTCTACTCTGTGAATTGGCATGTTTACATGTAGCCTCCATTTGTGTGGTACATGTATACTTTATATCTATGTATATGTACATGCATATCTTTGTGTGTGTGTTTACAAATAAATGGGGAGAAAGGCTGGCCATGGAAATCACCGGGACATAGTTATATCTGGTGCTCAGAGGGAGTCAGATGAGGAACTTGATTTTAGTTAGTGATAGAGATGCTGAGAGAGGCTTGTGATAGAGGTATTATGTGACCATAGTCTTGAAAAATGAATAGGATTTCTGAGTAAATCTGTGCAGAGAATAATTTAGGCAAATGGAAGGGCCAAGAAACACAGAGTCTATGAGAGGGATGGATGAGTGTGGTGCTGGAATAGTGTGTCACAACCATAACAGGCTGACTCCTTCCACTGATGAACTCCTGGGTTTCCATCACAGGCTACCCCAGACAGAATGGGTAGCCACTACCAGCTCCAGCAGACCCTGTGAGAGCCTGTGGAAGGAGAGTCCAGATGACTAGATTCTGACATCAGAAATCTAGATATTTGTGTGAAATGTTAGGATCTAAAGTTCTGTGTCTAACTCAGTTCTTTAAAGGAACTTACAGACTAGGCCAAGTAGCAAGCAGAGGACCTCCACTTGTCACCTCTGAAGTGATAGAAAAGGCTGAGTGGCTTGTCATGGTCACATAGCTGAGAAGTAGCAAGGCCAGCAGTGTCAACAATCCCAGGTTCTTGACGCCATGCTGCCGATGGCATGGCCACAACAGGCAGCCATATAAAGGACCTCCCCTGAGTGGGTGGAGCAGGTATTCTAGGAGTGCTGGTGCAGGGGACAGACCTTAGCTCACCGCAGGTGCAGCGTGGCAAGAACCCCAGGGCCCAGCTCACAGCGGTACAGGAGAGTCTGCACTGGGTGGTGGCACCATGTCAGCTGTCCCGATTCAGACACTGAGTCCCTGCAGTTGCTCTCCTGAAAGAGAGACAAGGAACGAAAGAACAGAGGAAGCAGAAGAGAAGGAGAAGCAGAAAAACAAAGAAAATCTGAAATTGCTCCTTTTGTCAATGCCAGAAGAACAGCCACTTGGCTTACAATGAGGAGACGGGCAATTATGATGGCTATTGATACAGGAGTTTGTTAGAAATACTGTCTGTGTTTTCAAGACCGGACCGATAGGAGTTATTATCCCTTTATCTTTATCTTGATACAATGGGGATTTTATTCCATCTTGTACCCCAATTATGACTATAATGACTTAGGCTTCTGAAAGACTTTTTTAAAAAAATTCAAAACATCTCTTTAATTTGCATTTCCATTCTCTTGGGGGTGGAATAGTGGGCCATCCAATAATAACCATCAAAAACCCAGATTTCTGTGAGACAAGATTGCCAATTTACATCTGGAGGTACTCTTCGAACACTGAAGATCTTGTATTAAAAGCGATGTGAGGTCTACAGGCAGGAAGACCATCATCCCTTGTTGAGCACTCACCCAAGCCCTCCTGTCTGCCCAGTCCCCGCCTGAGGTAGCATCTTCTTCCACTGGAGTACAGGGTTGTCTATGCACCTGCTGGGAGCCTGCTCTTGACCAGAGAGGGGTGGGGGAGGCAGACCTTGCTCTGTTGCTTTCTCTTGCTGCTCATAATTTGAGGATAAAGAAGGCATGGGGGCAGGCAGGTGTACTCTTCACTGGCCATGAGATTCTTCCCTCTCCAACATCGTTGTTCAATAGGAAGCAGAGACCCGACCGGAAGTGAGAAGGCTCACCCTCAGGAAACCCCTTTCCTATAGCTAGCTCCCACCTCCCCAAATAACGGCACTTCCTGGGACCAAACATTCAAATGTTTGAGCTTGTGAGGAGAATTCAGATTCAGACTGGAGGCACCTGCCCTTTCCTGACTGAGCTACCTCACAGCTTTATGACCCGGGAAAGTTGCTCCACACCACCGCAGCTCTGTTTCCTCACCTATAAAATGTACACCCTCATATCTACCTGACAGAGTTGCTGTGAGCATCAGATGGCCTGGTCCATGCAGAGCATGCAAGGGGGTATGAGGTGCAAAGAGCTGGATCTGTGTCTATTTTGGGTCTTCATGGTACGGAGGCTCAGTCTTCTGCTTAACGTTATGTAATCCCAGTAACAAGTTCTATTTTTAAACCCCATCATGATGGAGCTAGATCACTCTGCATCTTGTTTTTCTCCCTTGCTATCATTTTTCATGTTTACGCTTAGGCTGTGGCTCATTCAGCTGGGCCGCTCTGCAGCAACCCCTCTGATTAAGCCGTGATTTATCGACTCATTCCCCCGCTGATGAGGGATGTGAACATCCTCATTTGGGTTTCCTCATGTACATCACAGGAGTCTCTGTGAGGCAAGAACCAAAGGACGCCCACCGAGCAGTGGAGGGGCAGCTGAGTCACTGAGTTTGCAGATCTGAGAAGCTATCAGAGAGTTACACCCCAGGAGGGTCATTGCATCAACCCCTGCACGTCTGGCAGGTGCTCCTCTGTCCCCACCTAGAGAACACCAGCTCTCACCAGGCTTTACATGTTTTTCCAGGATGACAAAATAGGATCCAAATTATGTATCTGTATTTGTATCTGTATCTGTATCTGTATCTGTATCTGTATCTGTATCTGTATCCGTATCCGTATCCGTATCCGTATCCGTATCCGTATCCGTATCTGTATCCGTATCTGTATCCGTATCCATGCCCGTGTCCGTGTCCGTGTCCGTGTCCATGTCCATACCCGTACCCATATCTGTACTGGTACCCATATCCATACCTGTACCCATATCTGTATCTGTACCCATAGCTGCTGTAGTTGTAGCTGTATATCATATATGTATGTATATATATGATGTATATGCATATATATGATGTATATGCATATATATATATATATATATATATATATATGGTTTAGAGTTTTAGAGTTTATGGGTCTCTTTTAAAATTATTATTATTTTACTTATATTTACTTTACATCCTGCTCACTTCCTCCCTCCAGGTCACCTCCTCCCACAATTCTTCCTCCTCTGTCCGTCCCTCCTTCCCTTCCTCCCTCCCGCCCTCCCCTTCTCCTCTGAGCAGGTAGTGGCACCACCGGGTATCCCCCACTCCCTGACCCTGGCACTTCAAGTCTCTTTGAGGCTAACAGAAACATCTTCTCCTACTGAGGCCAGATAAGGCAGCCAGACTTGAAGTACATATCCCATGTTCAGGCAACAGCTTTTGGGATATCCCCTGCTCCAGTTGGTTGGGACCCACAAGAAGACCAAGCTGCACATCTTCTGTATATACATGGGAAGCCCTAGGTTCAGCCTGTGTATGTTCTTTGGCTGGTGGTTCAGTCCCTGAGAGCCCCAAGGGTCTACGTTAGTTGACTCTGTTGGACTTCCTGTGGAGTTCTTATTCCCTTCAGGGCCCACAATCCTTCCTTCTCTTCTTCTATAAGAGTTCTCAAGCTCCATCCACTGTTTAGTTGCGGTTGTCTGCATCTGTTTGAGTCAGCCGCTGGGTAGAGCCTCTCAGAGGACAACCATGCTTGGCTCCTGTCTGCAGGCATAACAAAGTATCATTAATAGTGTCAGGGATTGAGGCTTGCCCATGGAATGGGTCACGTTGGGTCAGTGATTGGTTGGCCATTCCGCTCAGCCTCTGTTTCATCCCCCATGCCTGCATTTCTTGTAGATAGGATAAATTTTGGGTTGAAAGTCTTGCGGGTGGGTTGGTATCTCTGTAGCTCCAGTGGGGTTCCCGCCTTGGCTACAGGAGGTGGTCTCTTTAGGTTCCAGATCCCCAGTGCTGATTTGTGGGCGCCTCCAAAACTCAAGAGATATCACATGCTGTCAAGGATATGGAGCAAGGGGAATACACCTCCATTGCTGGTGGGAGTGCAAACTTGTACAACCACGTTGGAAATCAGTTTGGCAGTTTCTAAGAAAACTTGGAATAGTTCTACCCCAAGCCCCAGCTATACAACTCCTGGGCATAGACCCCAAAGATGCTCCACCATCCCACAGAGACACTTGCTCAACTATGTTCATAGCAGCTTTATTCGTAATAGCCAGAAACTGGAAACAACCTAGGTGCCCCTCAACTGAAGAATGGATAAAGAAAATGTGGTGCGTCTACACAGTGGGATACCATTCAGCTGTTAAAAACAAAGACATCATGGATTTTGCAGGCAGATGGATGGAACTTGAGAATATCATCTTCAGTGAGGCAACCCAGTCCTAAAAGGACCTTTGTGGTATGTACTCACTTATAAGTGGCTATTAGCTGGAAAATACAGGATGCCCATGCTACACTCCACAGACCCAAAGAAGCCAAACAAGAAGGAAGGCACAAGCAAGGATGCTTGAATCTCACTTAGAATGAGGAGTAAAATAGTCATAAAAGGCAGATGGAGGGAGAGAACTGGGAGGGAGGGGGTATGGAGAGGGAAATGGGGTGTTCAGGATCAGGTGTGGGGAGGGACAGGAGAGATGTCCAGATGGCCACCAGAATTAATAGAAACCTGCAACTGACAGGGGTGGAGAGGTTGGGGCCATCTCCAGGACAATACAGAGACCAGGTGGCACCTAAAAATATATGTTTTTTTTAAAGATTTACTTTTTAAAGATATGTGTCTCTGTGGCTATGCACATACGAGTGTAGCACATGTGGAGACCAGAAGACAGCACTGGGTGTGCTGGATGCGGAGTCACAGCGGTTGTCAGTGCCCCTCCTATGGGTGCCGGAAATCAAACTTGGGTCCTCTGCAAGATCATAGGTCTCAGCCAGTCTCAGACCTCACGATGTGTTCTTTGAGTTCATCTTCTACTGTTTGTAAGACCAAGTGTCTTGGAATACTTATCACCCACAGAGATTTCGCAGAGGCTAAGGTCCTTTTGGTTTTTTGCCCTTTTATGCAGTGGTTCGGGATATTAGGCAGTGTCAGCAACAGAGGATGCCTCGGCCACGCTGTATGCCTCAGCCACGGGGCTTCTGATGTTTGCACATTACGAATGCTTGATTTCACCGATTTTCCAGTTTGCCAAAGGGCTTATAGCACAGTAGAGCACATACACAAAAGTGCACATGTTTTCAGAAAGTTAACTTCTTCACGTTAAAGATTTAGCCAACAAAACGTAGCAGCAATCAGGAGTCCTATCATGACCCAAAGCTGCACCTTTTGTCCAATATCATGAGTCATCAGACTGTAGGTCTTTCATTATGCTCAGTGCAGGACTGGACATCATTACCTGTTTAATTATCATCTTTATACATGTACGGAGGCTTAGCTCTCATTGTCAGGCTGTGTCAGGGTAGGCGGTAGAGTGTAGCATGCGCCTTGGCTCACTCATTGTGTACTGAGGGATTCAGGGCAGTTTTGATTGGCACTTCTCATGGCCATTGATATTGAGTTCCTTCCAATCAGATTAATTGGTTCAGGTATCTTGCTGTGACTTCCTGTTCAGGCCCTCCTGGTCAGCTTTTCTGCAAAGTAGAGACCATTCCCGTTGGTACACAGGGGCTCTCTCTGTACTCAGGTATGATCTATGCCATAGAGACTGTGGCATTGTGACACCCACATCTTCTATGACATATGGTACATTCCATTCTTCTACTGATGTCTCAGTGAGTGGGTCATCCTTTCCCTTCTGGTTGCTTTGCTTCCTCCAAGATCGTGAAGAAGCCCAGAAAACAAAAGCCCGTCAGTTCCTATTCTTTTTCCTATCTTCTCAATAGGTTGAATTTAATTTACAATTGAGTACATCTCTGTCTCCTGCCCTCAGCTGATGGCTTCTGTAACCATGAAGCTGGAGGCAGAGTTTGTTTAAAGCTCTGGCTTAGCTGTTGTCACATCTTATAAGTTTTTCATAGTACCAGCTTTCCTCTAGAACATATGGTTTTTCCAGTCACCCAAGAACCCCACCCTCTTGGAATAGCATTTTGATGTATTATGTTTCATTTGGGTATGGAATGAAATTGAGGTCTTTTCCTGTCTTAACACACCTGATAGCAATTACTTAATGCTACCCACCCCAATTCATACTTCCTCTATTGTATATGTCTCCTACAGATCGCTGATTGAAATTACATTGTGCCTTACATGCTGGGCCTTTTAACTCTCATTGATTTTAGTCAGAGTTGTTTCTCTTTAAAAACCACTTTTGAGTGCTGGAGAGACAGTTCAGACATCAAAAGCACTGGCTGCTCTTGCAGAGGCCTCGGACTTCGTTTCCAACACCCACATGGGAGTTTCAACCATGTATATCTCCAATCCGAGGGGATCCAGTACCCTCCTATGACCTCCCCAGGTCTCAGGTGAACATGTATTACGCACATACATATTCAGGTCAAACACTCATATGCATACAATAAATAAATCTGGTAAAAATATTTTCATATTATTTTCTGGTGAAAGTAACCAGTTTTCTTGTGAACTGTTCCATGTATTGGATTTTATTACTTTTAATCTTTTCCCTTGACCTTCATATGTCTTCAATAACATATTCAATATTCAATATATCCAATAGGTTTATTTAAATTGAGTAACTTGCAGCATGAAGTCTGCACCAGTGGCTGTCTTTTGGATCCAGTATTTGGTTAGATGTCTGGTAATGCTCGGCCAATCAGTGGTCCAGGTGATGGCAACGTGTCCCCATTTCCTGTAACACCCTTCGTCCACCCTCTGTCTGGGAACTTCCCCACCCAGCACTAGCTGTTGCCATAGTCGGATGTTGACCAAAGAACCACAGAATGGTGCGACCAAAGCCTGCCTGTCCCTCCCGACGGATTTACTGATAGAACAGTTTTCTCCTCTGCTTGGTTTCTTTAAGGTTAAACTCATTGCAGTGTAGGAGATGAAGACTCAATTCTTTCCCTTCTCTCTGACGTTTGGAGAAGTTGGCCTCTGCAGATTCTGAAGTTCTTGAGGATGCCGTTCTGTCTCCTTTGTCTTGTCGACGCTCACTGTGGCTCTATTTGTGAAAACTCCATCATTTCGGAGAGCCACAGCAGCACCTTCTAGAAGCCTCACAATAGAGATGATGGTTTATACCCAGCTCGTGGTGTCTCGCAAGGTGACCTCACCTGTGCAACTGCTGCTTATATCACTGTGCTCACGACAGTCATCTGGGCCCTCCTCTGTGCACCTGCTCCCAAATACGACAGTGACCAGAATTTCTTACTATCATTTAGCTTGTTCCTTTTGGTAACTTTATGTGACTGAAACTCCGAGGCCTGTCTTCCTTTGCGACTGATTTCCAGGGGGTCCCTGCACTCACATACATACATACCATCCTATAGCCTGGGTACACTGATATACACTTAGGACTTAGGGTGCTTCTACCCTGAGGCTGGAACAAGTCCTGTATGCATCCCACACCTGTGCTTTGGCGTGCCTGTGAATTTTGAGACGTGTATTTGGAATGTGTGCATTCACTGGCCCTGTGCACATGCTCAGTCTTGCTTGGTATGCCCAAAGAGGTTCCCCGAGAGTCCCATGGTTTCTGTGTCAAGGCGGTTTCAAGGCTCTTCCTTTTTGTTTTCTGAGGAGTGTGTGCAATGTCTATTGCATGCAACCCCAACACTGTCTATCCTTCAGTGAAAGTGCCCAGACCAGACCTTCAGGGTCTGATGATCATTTGTGGCACTGTGGTTAATTCGGAATTCAAATTCCTGATAGATACAGGACTCTGTTGGTCACTTTTCTTATTGCTGAGACAAAAGCAATGTAAGGAAGGTAAGGTGCATTTCCATTTACAGTTCAAGGTGCAGATCATCATGCAGGGGGTGTGTGGGGGGAGTCATGGCAGCAGGAAGCAGAGGGGGATGGGCACTGGTGCTCACTAAATTTCTTCTTTTCTTCAGTCTAAGGTCACACCCACATTTCAAATGGTTCTTCCCATTTACTGTCTCCTCTGTCAGGTGTTGAAGCGACCTGCAGGGTGGGTGTTGCAGGTCCTGCTCCACTGCACATCGCCATATACCCTGGCCTCCGGGATCCTCTGCCAATGTGGAGGTCTGTTGACTTCACAAAGGAAGTTGATTTCCAATTTCCTGGAATCATAAGTAGAAGCCCTGAGGAAAACCAGGAGAGTAGCTAAAAAAATAATAATAATAATTAGGGAAGAACAGTTCTGTGTGAGCATGGGACTCTCATTAGTCTCTAAGAACAGGAACCTTTAAAGGCCATTTCCATGTAGACACCTGACTGAGCTGCACCAGGCTACATCCCATTAGCAGCCACCAAAGGCCCCACGAAGGAGGCTGCTCCCGTCTCTGCTTTTTCCCCTCCTAATAGCCGTGCTGTCCTGGCATCCGTCCCTGCCCAATTAAAGCTGACCGGAGCCACAGTCACATCTAGAGCCTTGTCATGTACTAACACCGTGTCCCTTCTTACCTGCCAGCCCCGGCATCTCAAACTCAGATCATGAAGCTGGAAGCCGCTTTCTGGCACTGCGATCTTGCTTTGCTAATGAGGCAGCTAATGTGGGGAAGGAGAGGGCTATGTCCAGGGTTGGCCACTCTATCCTCCTCAGCCACCCAACTGACTCTGAGCAGGGCACAGAGGACACAAGGAGACCAGTGACATTGTTACAGATAGACACAAGCTAGTAAACAAACATGCGAACAACCATATTCGGTGTTCCTAGAGGGAGGTGCCCAGGGTGCTGTGATGTGAAGGAAAGAGAAGTTTTCTATAGCCATATATGAATGATAATGGCCCTGGAACACAGACTTAGGTACCCAGATTCCATGCTGCCACGAGGTAAGAGTTTAATGAAGTTTTAAAGTAATGTAACACAGAAAGTCACAAGTCCGCCACACTGTTCGGGTAATGGAGAGGTAGGTTAAAGTGAAGTGGGGGCCGTAACTCAGCTATAAGCTTTAGGCGGTACCTAATGTTACTCTTAGCTTATTGGTTGGCAGAAACTAAGGTTTCATTCTAAAAAGTTTTATCTGTTAAGTCACAGGACATTAAGTCAGACACAGAGGTAAGCAAGGAATGGCTATTTAAGAGGCTAAGGCTAGCCCAAGATAAATTGAAACCAGGCTTTGGATCTGCAACATTCCAATCTCCCTATGATCATTGATGTTCTAGTCATGCAATCAGCCTTCTAGAATGTTCAGTGGGAGGTTTAGCTCTTTCTGAGAACTTTTCTTCACATTACATGTGAACCCTTGGATGGCAGCATCTCAGGGTGGGCTTTTCTAGCAAAATATCTGAGAAAGATCCATCTAGAAGTGGAGCCGTTCTAATGTGGTCTTGGGACACTTGTGTGGAGGGGAAGCGAGGGAGGTAGGAAGCAGCCACCCCAGGCTGTGTCTTCATGCAGGTCACCATGGGAACACAAGGTGCTGTGGAATTTGAAGACCACTGAAGGCCACTCTTTAGAGTCATTCCACCCTGTGTTATAAGGACACAGGATGCTAGCCACTCATGGCCGCCAGTCCCTGAGTGAGAGCTGCTGCCAGGGCACAAAATTCTGACTTTCCAACCCGATACACATCCTGAAGCAGCTTTCTACCATGAGAGGATGTCCTGGAGTGAAGAGAGAGATGCAGATGCTGTAGTTGTAACCTAAGGACAGGAAGAAGGGGAGGAACAGACAGTGTCTGCCGAGAGCTGCCGTCTCCAAAGAGACAGAACCAATGGGTTGCAGGGTCGCAGAGAGCTTTGTTATGAAGAACTGACTCACAGGAATACAGAGAAGTTCCCAGAACTGCAGTGGACAGGCTGAGGAGAGCCAACAGCGAGAGTTCAGTCTAAAAGGCTGCAAGGTCGTGACCCACCAATGCTGGGTAGCTCAGCTCAAAGAATAGCAGCAGCTGGAGAGGAGGGCCAGTTGCCCAGTTCTACCCAGACCTTCCACGGACAGATGGGCCTACCCATGTTGGAGAGGGCTGGCTGCTTTGCCCAGGTGATGCATACGTATGGCATTTCCCCCTCATGTACCCAGATAGCTTCATCTGGAAAAATGTGGACCAGTGGGACCACCCTGAGTCACTGTCACCTTGACACATGCATTAGGGTTCTCTAGAGTCATGGAACTTATGGATAGTCTCTGTATAGTAAGGGAATGTGTTGATGACTTACAGTCTGTAGTCCAACTCCCAACAATGGCCGGTAGCAGCTGTGAATGGAAGTCCAAGGATCTAGCAGTTGCTCAGTCCCACAAGGCAAGCAGGTGAAGAAGAGAGCGAATCTTCCTTCTTCCAATGTCCTTATGTAGGTTTCTAGAAGGTGTGGCCTGGGAATAAAGGTGTGTGCTACCATGCCTGGATCTGAGACTTGCTTTGTCAGATGACCTTGAGCTCAAAGATCTCCAGGTCTTGATCTTCTGATAGCCACTCTGCCTCAAGATCTCCAAGCCAAGATCCAGGTCAGAGTTCCTTCCAGATATAGTCTAGTTGACAACCAGGAATAGCCACTACAACACATAAAAAAATCACAAAAATGGTCTGAGAAGGCAACCCTGTCAGGGAAAGATCTAAGCAGAGGTTGGAAAAAGAATCATGGCTGGGCCCACAAGCACAGGAGTGGTCGGGCGGTGAGCTAGGCAGAACAAGGTGGCTCTAGGTGTCAACATGAGAGTGACATAGAAATCAGCAGAACATATTTATTTCGTGGGCATCCATGAACATACACACTGTGCCAGGCTCTAGGGGTAGGAGATGAACAAAACAGAAAAATGTGTCACCATCTGATAAGCGAGATGTTTAATAACAACAGGAACATAGGTAAGATGTAACCTTCGTCAGACTGTCTCTGTGTACTGAGGTCTAGATGTTTGTGCCTATGGTGATTAGTATTGATAGCGGCATGACAAGATCTCAAATCTTCTGGGAAAGAAGACCGAGGGCTTGCTGTGGGGGGTTATTTTGATTAGGTTAAACAAGGAAAAATCACAATGAGTATGGGTGCACCATCCTATGGGCTTGGGTCTGGGTTATACAAACAGGAAAACACATTGAGGACTGAATGCATCCACCCCTGCCTTCTGACCACAGATGACTGACCAACTGCCTCACACTCCTGCCGCCATGCCTTCCCCACCCTGATGGACTGCACCCTGGAACTGTGAGGCAGAATAAGCCCTTCAAATGTCTTGTTATTTATAACAACAGCAAGTCAGACACTAATGCAGTGGCCCATCCATCAACCAGACTTTGAAGCCACTGTGAAGGGGTTAGAAAATGGGCCTTTGCGAGGTGAAGAGTCAGGAGGGGGCCTCCTCTCAGATGAGACTATGCCTTAATGACAAATCTCAGAGAGATACCCATCCTCCGAGGAAGTCAAAAGATAGTGGTGGCCAGAGACTAAGTGAGCAGACACCCTGCTCCTGTCCATCCCAGCTTCTGAATCACGGGAAATGACTCGTCCGTTAGCCACTGACCCAGGGTCGTTCGTTACGGCAGCTCCAACAGCTCAAGGCACTGAGTGACTGCAGGACGCCGGCTGGTCTGTGTGGACATGCGCTGCAGATGAAACAGCACATCGTTATCTTTACAAGGTGTTAAGAGCTGAGGGACTTTTCGTCACTCCGCATAGCAGACATGGGGATTGATAACCTTGTTAGGGGGAGAAATTGATCCCCCCACCCCACCTGCTTGCGCTTTCGTCTCTCTCTCTCTCCCTCACATCTTTATCTCGTTCATCCTTCCCCTTTCCCCCCTCATCCCTCTCCTTGTTCTTCTTCTCATCCCTTTCTCCCTCTCTAACCTCCTTTCTTTCTCCTGGACCAACCCCCACCCACTGCCAGGTTTCCCCTGGCCCTCTAGATGAGGACTCCATTTTTCATCTCTCTCCTCATGCATGGCCAGACCCTTTGTTACCTGTTCAGTGCTTTCTCTCCTGGCCCCCTCTCTCTCCAGGAGTGACCACTGCTGAGTCCCCATATCCCAAGTCTGAATTTTCTGTTGGCTGGGCTTAGACCCTCATCTCTCAGACTCCACCTAGACATACTCCCATCCTCCTGACAGAGCCATCCATCCTCCTGGGATTGTCCGTCTCCTGCAATTATCCTGTCTCAGTTTAACATTCACTTCTCTAAGGGGCCACCTGGCCCGAGGCATGGCCCTCCTCACGAGACCTCTTTCTAGTACACTGGGTACTTTTCTTACAAATTACAAGTTAGAGACCTTGTCAGCGTGAGCTAGATGTGAGGGTTCCAAAAGGTAGGGCTGATGCCTGCCTCGTGCCTTCTGGTGTCTTCAGCACAGAATGCCTATGACAAAATAAACTTCAGGTAAACATGTCCCACGAACCCACAGATCTGTCTGCCACTTTCCCACTAGAGAGCTTTTATCAAACGCCAGATTCTCTTTAGAACGGAGTGAAGCAATACAGACACAGAGCTCACTCTTGTTCTGTTCAAACTGTTTGAGACAATCACTCCTGTCTCCTAATAAGAGCAAGGGAAGTGGAGACCGAAGTGGCCATCTCCCCAGAGCAGGCCATTCCTCAGACAGCGGTAAGATGTATGGTGCTCTCCCTGGGTCATAGAACAGGGTCATTGTTCTATGGGGCAGTTGTATGGTTGTGCATGTCACAGGTCGGAGATTGTCCTTCTTGAAGATTGCGAGACACACCCACCCAACAAAAGGATCAAAGCCCAGCAGAGTGCCTGCCGTCATTCCTGGGGAGCCTGTGGCATGCAAGGCACCTGATGGACACAGTCATCACGACATTCCCAGAAACCTCCTGGGTAGCAGTGAAACCAGTATTTTCATGGTTAGAAAAAATCCAAGGTTTGGGGAAGTCTTCGTGGTTGTCACATTTTAGTGAGTCATCGCTATTCTTGACTGACTTTGCTGTGCCCAAGTGTGGTTGCTACAGGGATGGCTCCTGCTCCTTGGATTCCCCATCACTCCAAGGCTCTTTTTAAATTATTAATTAATTAATTAATTAATTAATTAATTAATTTTTATACTCCATATTTTATTCCCCCCTGGCCACTCTCCAACTGTTCCACATCCCGTACCTCCTTCCCAATACCCCTGTCTCCATGTGGATGGCCCCACCCCCACCCCACCTGACCTCTAAACTCCCTGGGGCCTCCAGTCTCTTGAGGGTTAGGCGCATCATCATTTCTGAATGAACACAGACCCGGCAGTCCTCTACTGTATGTGTGTTGTGCATTTCATATTGGCACCAGCTGTATGTTGCCTATTTTGTGGTCCAGAGTTTGAGAGATCTTAGGGGTCCCGATTAAATGATACTGCTGGTCCTCCTACAGGACTGCCCTTCTCCTCAGCTTCTTTCAGACTTCCCTAATCCAACAACAGGGGTCAGATGCTTCTGTCCACTGGTTGGGTAAAAATAGCTGCATGTGACTCTTTCAGCTGCTTGTTGGGTCTTCTGTAGAGCGATCATACACGATCCCTTTTTGTGAGTGCTCCATAGCCTCAGTAATAGTGTCAGGACCTGGGCCCTCCCCTTGAGCTGGATCCCACTTTGGGTCTGTCGATGGACCTTCTTTTCCTCAGGCTCCTCTCCATTTCCATCCCTGTGATTCTTTCAGAGAGGCACAAATATGGGTCAGAGTTGTGACTGTAGAATGACCTCCCTCTCCTCAGTTGATTCCCTGTCTTCCTGCTGGAGGTGGGCTCTATAAGTTCCCTCTCCCTACTGTCAGTCATTTCATCTGAGGTCCCTCCCTTTGAGTCCTGAGAGTGTCTCACCTCCTCGGTCTCTGGTGCATTCTGAAGGGTCGCCCCCCCCCCAACCTCCTATCTCCTGAGGTTGCCTGTTTCCATTCTTTCTGCTGGTCCTCAAGGCTTCAGTCCTTTTCCCTCACCCAATACCAGATCATGTTCCCCTCTCCCCCACTCCCTCCCCTCCTGCCCATTTTCCCTCCCAGGTCCCTGTCTTTCTCCCATTTGTGATTGCTTTGTTCTCCTTCCCAAGTGGGACTGGGCACTTCAGCTTGTTGACCTTTTTGAGTTCTGTGGACTGTATCTTGGGTACTCTGTACTTTTTAACATCCACTTCTTAGTGAGAACATACCATGCTTGTCTTTTTGGGTCAGAGTTACTTCACTCAGGATGATATTTTCTAGTACCCCCCACTTGCCTGCAAAACTCAGGATGTCCTCAATCTTAATAGCTGAGTAGTATTCCATTGTGTAAATGAACTCCATTTTCTATATTCATTCTTCTGTAATGGTACATCTAGGGCATTCCCAGGCTCTTACATGGTCATCAGTGCTCGACTGGCCCAGGCCTAGGCCAGTGCCAACCCCTCCAAGAACATGCTTCCCCAGAGCCTCCTTTTTGAAAGAGATTGAAGTGTGTGGAGGAGACATGCATTTGTAAACTTAAAACCCTGGATCCCCCACTTAGAAGCCATCTTCAAATGGTCTGCAGTCCCGCACCCCCTCCCCCAGTAAAAAGTGCCCTGAGTTGGGGACCAGTGTTCAAACAGTTGAGCCTGAGGGGGCATTCCACATGCAGATCTCAGCAATGACTCTAGCAGTGAATTGCCACCAACTCTGATCATTTTATTCAGAGTTGTTTGTGCTCCATGAGATCTTTATGTGTTTTTAAAGGAATTTCAGGGTTTTTTTTTCTTTCTATTTCTGTAAAAACTGCCTTTGGAATTTGGATAGCTATGACATTGATTGTGCAGCCTTTCTGGGTGGTATGGGCATTTAACAGCCTTTGTTCCCAGAGCTAGCTTTCCCTGTGAAACTAGATTCCCCCCAGGAAGGGGGTTAGAACGTAGAAGCTAGATGGACTTTCTTTAATTCCCTGTTTCTCATGCAAGTTTTCGTCTCTTAGGCAAATTTATACTAATTATTTTATCACCTGGTGCTATTGCTAAAAAGGTTGTCTTCTTTTCCAGATAACTTACTGGGAGCATATGGGATGTTGTTCTTTTTTTTTAAAATTGGATTTTATTTATTTACATTTCAATTTTTATCCTCTTTCCAGGTTTCCCCTCTGCAAACCCCCGATCCCATCCCCCTTTCTCTGTTTCTATGAGATGCTTCCCCCCACCTACCCACTGCCCCTGCCCCACCTACCCGCTGCCCCCGCCTCACCTCACCACCCTAGCATTCCTCTACACTGGGGCATCAAACCTTCACAGGGCCAAGGGCTCCCCTTCCATTGATGCCAGATAAGGCCCATTCATCTCCTTCAGTCCTTCCCCTAACTCCTCCATTGGGGTCCCTGTGCTCCATCTGATGGTTGACTGCCAGCCTCTGCATCTGTATTGGTCAGGATCTGGCTGAGCCTCTCAGGAGACAGCTGTATCAGGCTCCTGTGAGCAAGCGCTTGTTGGCATCAGCAATCGTGACTGGGTTTGGTGTCTGCATGTGGGGTGGATCCCTAGGTGGGGCAGTCTTTGGATGGCCTTTCCTTCAGTCTGTGTTCCAGTCTTCGTCTCTGCATTTCCTTTAGACGGGAGCAATTCTGGGTTAAAATTTTGGAGATGGGTGGGTGGCCCCATCCCTCAAACAGGGGCCATTCCTAACCTCTGGATATGCCTCGACAGGTTCTCCCTCCTGTTGGTGGAATGTGGATCTTTCACTGTGCATATTTACCCGAACAATTTATTATTTTTGAGGATTTTGAAAACTTTTTAGTGTTTCAGGATCTAAATAAGATCAGACCATTTGTAGAGAATAATTCTTTAAGTCTGGAATCTCTGTCTCTGTCTCTCTACCTCTGTCTCTCTGTCTCTGTCTCTCTGTATTCTGTTGTAAAGGCCAACTTTTGAGTTTACGGCAATCCTCCTGTTTCAGCCTCCTGAGTCCTGGATTACAGACATAGGTCTTCATGCCCAACTTGGAAAAGTCTTTCCCTGGCCTAATTGCCCCTGGTAGCACACCAGTACCGTAAGGAGCAGAGTAGACTGTGGCGGGCTCGTCATGCCCCGGCCTTACAGGCAAGCTCTCAAGGTTTCCTTCTTGACTATGAAGCTGGCATTGCTGCATCAGAAATGATTTCTATTATGCTGAAGAACTGCATTCCTTTGTCAAGAACTTGAATAATGAGGATATGTAGGATTTTATCCATTTATTTATTGACTTTTCTCTTTAACTCATTCGTATTCACTTTTGAAGCACAAAGTGACTCCTGCCCATTTCCATCCATGGGTGCTGCTGAGTGATTATTTTCAAGCAGTTTGAGAAGTCCTAGGCAAAAGCGCAGGGCTCTGAGCCTCAGTGATTCACATCATAAACCAAGCCCTGCCGGATCCTTCCCTTCAAGCTGGCCCTCAAGAAGGCTTGCGGCTTCTATTCTAGAGGACCGTGTGCAGACTGAGCGACAGGGGATGGAAAGGCTTCAAAGTGGATCCTAGAAGACACTCACACGGTCTCCATATGTTTAGATGGACCTGTGGCTTCTGTCTTTCATCTGCATGGCGTGTGGTGATAAGGTTTGAGTGTCCGGAGTCTTCCTCATGGCTTCCTCTCAATGTGCTGTTGGTACGCTCTGTTAAGATTGGCCGAGGACTTTTGCAGTCTCTTCCTCAGGGAGAAAGCTTTGGTTTCCTTTTATTGTAGTCTGTGTCTAGATTCCGTGTCAGGACAATGTTTGCCTCAGGAAATGAATCTGAGGGTCCCTGCCTCTGAGTTCTTGTGCAAGAGAACAGCTGCCATTTCTTGTCAGAGTTTGAGAAGGCCTGACATCTCTTCTTTGTTCAATTTTCCTGTGAGACTGTCTGGGCCCCTGGCTTTTCTTTGGGGAAGGCTTTTCCTCACTAATTGAATCTTCCTGCTTGATACTAGTGTGTCCGTGTTGGCCGTTTCTTCAGGATTCAGTCTCGGTAGGTTGAGTGTTTGTTCCACATTCCACATTCTATCCATTTATTCCACATGATTCTGTTCCCCAGCAGGAGTGGTTCACAGAGGTCCCTGTGCTTATGTAGTCAGAGGGACTGGCTGCATCTCTCATTAAAACGCTCAGGTCCCGGATCCCTCCTGGGCTTTCGTATGCACCGCGTCCAGGCACATCAGGGGCTTTCTTCCTCTAGTCTTGTCTCTGAGGCCACTTATTTAAGATGCCAGCACTGCCAGCGCAGCTCTCTGCCCTGGTGACCTGGGGACCCCTCTCCTGCTTATCCCTGCTCCCAGTGATCCTCACTGGCTCTCATTCTCCACTTCCTACAGGAGGCTGGGCCCCAGGCTCTACTGGACACTGGTCCTTCCTAGGCGCCTATTCCCTGCCTGACTCAGGTCTGGACCACAACAAGTTTTTGTCCCCATTTGCTTAGTGTGGTATTTACAGTTCTGAGAAGGTGAGGACTGGGAATTGGGTTTGGGCCTTAACTCTGCACCCTGCTGCTTCTCAGCCGGGTCACCTAGTCTCACCCCACTCCCACGCAAGGAGGCTTTAATATATTGTATTTCCCTAATTGCCTCGATGCTTCCTGTCAAAGTGATGTGAATCCACAGGTGTTCTGCATGTCTGCTTATGTGAAACGAGTGTTTGGGTTCTGGCTGTGAGACCCTGGGGCAGTGTCCCCTCATTCCCCCTGGCGGGAAGATGACAAAATCAGTACCTCGGGAAGGCTGGAAGGCTGCGTCATTTCTGTCACTCAGGAAGTAAAAGCACAACTCACCCAGGGGGGGCTTCGAAAGTGTATTAGGACCGCGCAAAAAAGATTTCTCACTCCTATGAGCAGAAGAGGGAAAAGACTTGCGGCTTCATAAAAATGTGTGCAGCGGAGGCAGCTCTGCCGCGGGGAGCCCGGGAGTCACCGGAGACTTTCTTCTCCGTTGCTTCATCTAAGATCCTGTCATTTCCTTCAGACTTCTGTTGGCGTGTTTCACCTTCTTCCCAGAAGCTGACAAAACTCAGCCATGTGTTCGGCAATTTGTGTTGTGACTAAAGCCTTCCCGTGAAAGCCTTTGTTTTCACACAGTTTGTTTAACTCCTTGAGCATCTCCAGTTGTGGGAAGAACACGGCGAGCTGTTTAGTGGGCGGAATATCTCACACTGTGGATGAAGCCTTCGACTGATCGGGCGGCGTGTTTTACGTTCTGAACCTGAGATGGAGATCGAAGCCCCAGAAGCTGCTATTTTTGCCCAGGCTCCATTGTTTCCTTAAGGTTTTAATAGTTGCCCTCCTCTGAACTCATTTGTCTCAACAGTAACCACTGCGTCGACCATAATTTACCCATGGCTTTCTCCTTCCTGGTAGAGTGCTTGCTGCTTTCGAGAGATCTAAGGTTTTTATTTTGGCTTTGCAAGGCAGTGTTAGTGGTTCCTTTTATATACAGGGACACAAAGCTCCGTTCCTGGATAGAGGGGTTGAGGCTGGAGATATGTGCTCAGTCTTGATGCCAGAGCTGAGGCCTCTCCTCATGGTGACAGGCAGGGGAGTGTCAATCCATTCAGGAAATGTGTCCAGGGTCTATTCAAGCAGCCAGCCACACTTGTGGCTTAGAAAAGCCATCATCTCTGTGTCCTCCCACGGTCCTCCCTCCGTGTCTTTGCTCTGATATTCTGCCTCTTAGAAGGACATCAAGCAGATGTTTTCGGATCCCCCCCCTCCCCAATGAATGGTAGTGAATGGAGAGTGCTTGTTTCTGATTGGTAAGAAGGGAAATCAAATCACTGTGCATCTGCATCAGACTATCCGCTCACCTCTCAGTGCCTCGGCTTCTGTCACTGCTCGTGAGGACCAGTGCAGTTCCCTGTGCAGCAGGCAGCAGAATAGGCACCTTCCTCCTTGTCACCTGTCGCCCTTCCTGTTCTGCTGCTCAGCAACCAAGTCTAAACACATCAGTTAGAGGATGCTCCAGTCATGCAACATCTATGGTTTAGGTATCTGGGAACCTTCCCTTTGAATCACTGTCCTGAGTGATTCACTGGAACCTTTCAGGGGCACGGTCACATGACTTCATGGCCATGTGTCGACATCAAAGCTCTGGTTCAACTCTACCATGCTGAAGAGCAGAAGGTTCCAATTCTATTCCTAAAACTGCATGTCTATGACTCTGGCGGCTGCAGACATGTACGCCAGTGTAGAACAACAGGTACCTTAAATGTGAGCTTGAGTTTTCAGTCACCTACTTGACTTTTCTTCACTGGCCATTCCTGTATCAAGGGCTCCTGTGGGTACAGTGAGCTGAGTAGCTCTTCTCTTCACCCCTCTCCCCAGTACCCAACTAGTGCACGCCTACCAGGAACCTGAGAATGGGACCAGTTTTGGAAATAGGTCATTGTTGGTGCCCCTGAAGATCTTAAGTTGAAAGCAGCCTGGATCTAGGGTGAGTCTCAACTGAAGTGGCTGAGTAGGAAGAAAACAGACACGTGGGGAGAATCCCTGCGACAGTAGAGGAATGGGTTGGAGCGATGCAGGGACAGGAATCAGAGTGCCAAGGACTGGTGACAGAGTGAAGGAAGGACCCCCAGGGTCTTCATGAATGGCACAGATCTGCTGACACTTTGTCTCTGGACTTTTGGCCTCTTGAACTGTGGGATAATGAATTCCTGTTGTTTCAAGCTCCTTGGTGACAGTTTGTCAGTATGATACCAGGAAAGAAATGCATAAAGATAGTTTTGATTGTTAATTTACCAGTGTAGAATGCCCTGGGATGGGAGTCTCTTCAAGGAATGACTGGATTAAGTTGACTTGTGGACATATCTGTGCGGGACTCTCTTGACTACATTAACTGAGGTTGGAAGACATGATCACCATTGCTGGGCTACCGTCTAGAGATCATTGAGCACCAGCACACATGCATTAACCCCCTGCTGTCTGCTCTTGACTGCTGCCCTGACTTCCCTGCAATGGTAGACTACAACCTGGAACTGTGGGCCATATGCACTCCTTCTCCCTTAAGTTGCCTTTCTTACATTCTATGACAGCATCGAGAAAGAAAATGAAGACCTCAGGCACATGGGGGAGGAAGGACAGACTGACGGTTGGGTTTTCAAGCCCTCTTGGAAGCTTGTCTTATGAATTTTCCACCAGCTCTAAATTAATTTATGTCCTAATGTTTCTGCCGCACTCTACTCAATATGAATCAGGCATGCAAATTCCCAACCGCTTACAGATTCAGTGTTTTTTTCTGATAAGAGCATAGACAGGAAAAAAAAAAGGCTTGGGGTGTTATTAAACATATTTATCAACAAGGAAACAAAGCGCTTTTTAATGATGCTGAGAGCAGCGTTGCCGCTCTGTGAAGCCAATCCCAGTTTCTCTCTTCATGTGCGGAGAGTGGAGCAGGCAGCAGAGAGGAAGGTCCACCCCAAATGCCCAGCACTGACGTCCCACATCAGCTCTGCCCGTTGGCATGGACCCTGGCAAGGCGCAGACTCTTAGGTGGATTTTCTCAGCCTTGAGCATGGATGTGAAAAAGACCTGTGCTATCTCAGGAGCCAAGGATGAAAGAAGGCTATATTTAGGGCCAGAGCCCACAGATCTATAGATACACCAGTGTTGGGGTATGTTTGGCATTTTAAGGTGTATTTTGTAGCTTTTAGCATTTGTATATAGTACAATGTGCATGGTGAACTCAGGGGATCATTTCCAGGAGCCCCTTCCCCCCAAATACCAGCATCCTCAAACACTCAGTTTTATTACACCAAACTGAAAATACCTTCTCCTGTTTGTTTTAAATCAGGAATGTCCAACCTATAGCCCATATACCTCATGTAGCCCAGGAGAGTCACAGATGCAGCCTAACACAAAATTATAAATTAATTTAAAGCATTCAGGTTTTGTTTGTTTGTTTGTTTGTTTGTTTTGTGTAACTCAATTGCCTTCTTTTGGGGTGTGAACTTTGTAGGTAGCAATGTCACATGGCAGTGTCCCACAAAATAAACATGTGTATGCTGTCACAACCTATGAGTCACAGGTTGGACCACTTGGTCGCTTCAGTTAACTAAGAGTGGATGCTGTCCAAGTGCTTGTCACACTGTGCTTTTAGGGAATCATGACAAGAGAATACCCTGTGGATGTTTAGTAAAGACACATTGTTTTTGTGTTCCCCCATGAGATGGTCAGCTTTAACTCTCCACTTGACACAATCTAGGACCACCTGGGTAAATAGTTTTAGTAAATGAGTGTCTAGATCAGTGGTTCTCAACCCCCTTTGGAGTCTAACAATCCTTACACAGTGGTTACATATCAGATCTCCTGCATATCAGATATTTACAATGTCCATAACTTACTGTTCATAACAGTAACAATATTACAGTTAAGAAGTAGCAACAGAAATAACTTTATGGTTGGGAAAGAATACAGTTCCTCACACCATGAGAAACTGTCTGAAAGGTTGCAGCATTAGGAAGGCTGAAAAACACTGGTCTAGATCAAATTTGCCTATGCATGTTTGTGTGAGGTTGAGTCAATTATATAAAGGCCTTCCCATTGTGGGGGGGGAGTGATTCCCTAGGTAGCAGGTCCTGAACTATAGAAGGGTAGAAAAACAAAGCTTAGTAAAAGTGTGGGAGCAAGCAAGCAAGCAAACAAGCAAGCACGCATGCCTTTCTCTTTCATGTGAATGCCACACGACTAGCTGGCTCAAGTTCCTGCCTCCTTGACTTCTCTCCTATGATGAACTGTAGGCAGGAATTCTGAATTAAGACAAGCCCTTTCTCTTAAAAAAAATCAGAGTATTTTGTCAAGGCACCATGAATGAAACTAAAGTACTCCAGTTATCTAAGTCCCCAGTTGGACCATGTGCACATATACTGAGAGCTCTGGTTCTTTCTAATGGATATCTAGCAGTTCCAGGTTGGGTGAAGACCCTTAAGTCTATGTCTTTGAACTGAGCCAATGACTTGCCGAGAGACCCAGTCAACACCAAATGTCATTCCCAGGCATCATGGTTGAGGATGCACCATGAAGGCCTTCACGTCTGGAACTGAGATTTACAGATTTAATACTGTAATCTGTGACTCTCTTCTACTCAGTAGTGGTCCCTGGGCTCTAATGGGAGGGGAGGCTTGAAGCCCTGGGTTCCATTGTCAGTATCGCATAATTGGATGTGGCAACACATGCCTGTAATCCAAGCACTCAAAGGATCAGAAATTCAAGGTCGTCCTTGGCTAACCTAGGCTACATGAGACTGTCTTGAAAGGAGAGATGCAAGGAAGGAAAAAAAAAAGAGTCACTAAATAGACCACGTGTCTTTCCAATAACTTGGACTGTCAGCTAGGTTTGTTCCCATGGTACTCTCTCTTCTCCATTGGTCTGCAGCCTGTTAACCTCCAAAGCCATGGTTTTCTCCTCTACTTTTTCCTGAGTCTCTGTGGTTATTACCCAAGCTTGATTTCCCAGGAGAGTGCACATCAGCAGGAGTTAGGTCTGACCGATCACCATAGGGAATCTACAGATCGGTTGGGTAGATGTGAAGGGAGAAGATATCTGAGGCTAGGAATGCAGCCCAGGTAGGGCCTCAAGGGTTAAGTCCTGAAGGCAGATGGAACCAGGCTGGGCCTGCAGGGCGTCTGACTGCAGACAGGCAAGGAATCTCATGGGGCTGTACCTCCAGAGGACATTGGAAATACTGGTGAACCTGAAGCTGTTTATTCACAATGACAGACTGCTGAAGAAGCTAATGGCCCTGGATGCTTAGCTCCAGAGATGCGGGGAAGAGGGACAGGGACAGGGACAGAGGAGCCTGCTGGTGTCAGACCTGTGACAAGTTCACCGCAAGGATCCAGTGGATCATAGCAAGGTCTAAATGACACTTTCCCGAACTGTGTTATGACTCAATGCCTGGACCTGTCACCAGAAAGCAGTAGGTCAACAGGGTTGACTGATGTCTGGAGCCAAAAGATAAAGATGTAGTCAAGCAGGTGTCAGAAAGCTCTCTCTCTCTCTCTCTCTCTCTCTCTCTCTCTCTCTCTCTCTCTCTCTCTCTCTCTCTCTCTGTAATTCCTTGATTTATGCACATTGTAACTTATTCAAAACAGCTTTAGTCAGTGGGATATTCTGGCTAAACACATGTGAACATTAGGGTCATTGCAGGGGTCCAGCCCACTGTGGACAGTTCCCTCCTTAGGTAGTCCTGGGTTGTAGAAGAAAGCAGACTGAGCAGACCAGAATAAGCAATCAAGTAAGTAAGCAGTGTTCCTCCATGGCCTCTGCATCAGCTCCTGCCTCCAGGTTCCTTGAGCTCATGTTCTGACTTCCCTTCATGATATACTGTAATCAGGACATGTAAATGGAAATAAATCCTTTTTTCCCCTGACTTGGTTTTCATTGTTTTCATTATAGCAACAGAAAGCGAACTACCATACCCTCTCAGGTTCATGGGTCTGAACACTTGGCCCTCAGTTGGTGGTGATGTTTTGGGAGATGGTGCAGTCTTTGAGATAGAAGTAAGCCTATGTTGGTGGACATAAGGCCACAGACTGTCAGCTAGGAAAGTAGCAGCCTGGCCTAGCTTACAGTTTCATTCCAGGTTCTTGTTTGTCATCATGTGAGAGGCTGCAAGCTTTCTATACCTTAGACCAGTCTATTCCAGATACCATACCTTTCCCACAGTGACAGACTGTTCCCTCTAAATTTATGAGCCAGTGTTAACTCTCCTCAGGTTGTTTCCGTTAGGCATTTGGCACACTTCAGAGAAGAGGAAATACTTTGTCACACCTAGTGTGAACAGGGAGGTTGGCACGCCGAGTTTAATCGATAGAGCTATCCAAACCGTAGAGATTATTGTTAGGATTTGCACGTGTCCCAGCATGTGACAGCCACCCGAGCTGTGGCCCAAGTCCATTGCTTTCTTCTTCTCCTCCCTCAACCTGTAGGGAGTGGAGAGAGGTGAAGTAAGGAATTTCTGGTTCCAGGAAGTTATTCTGAGAGTAAACAGAGCTGGGCTACAGAGCGGGAGTTTCACGAGTTAACGGTTAACACAGCTTCTCCATTCTGAGCACGTCAGGTGTTTGACAGCTCACTGGAGTCTGACTTTGGCTTGGCAGCATTTAATATACAAGGAATCGGTTGTGCTCACTGATTTTCCCATACCCAAGCTTCAGTTATGCGGTGAGCTAATCAATTCCCTTCATCTTTGTAAATAACATGTCTTTCCTAGTTATTGAGAACTGGCTGCAATTCAGTCAAACGCAAAAATATTTACCAAAGACGTATTATGCCCTTGGCGCCATGAATATGGAGATTGGCTCACTCAATCATCCCTTCAGTTAATGAGTAGTTATGGAGTGCCCCAGTGCTAGCAAGGTCGGGGCACTAAGGGAGTCAAGGCAAATAGGATAATCATGATATTTGACCCCCAGGAACTCAGAATCTAGTCAAGAAAAATGATCGAGTCCTGTAGAGATTTTTCAGAATGGTGTGTTTAGTGGAAGTCACCACACTACAAGATTGCATGCTTAGTTGGAAGTTAGGCCCGGTCCCCTCTCGGGACACAGAAGGACGAATGTGTGGATGCTGGGAGAAGAGCGAAGGATGGGTCTGAAAGAGCTGTCCTAGGACGGGAGGGACCTGTGTCGCGTAGCATGCATGCAGGTCTCAGCAGTACGGGGTGACAGGACTGGAGAGAGGAGTATGCTGTCCGTGGCTAAGACAGAGGGGTCAGGGGAGGGGACTAAGCAGGGGACAGACATGATTGCCATCCTTACCCTGTGTGCCCCAAGGGAGGGTCAGAGGGGGAGCTTGAGAGGCCACGGTAGAGGTCAGGTGACAGAAGAAGGTGGAAACCAAAAGGGCCTCAGGGTGAACAGGTGAAAGAACAGGAGGAAATACTGACCCACCCTGATGAAGTACTAAAGGTGGAATTTGGAGGGAAAGGAGACATAGATGAATCATTGGCTTTGAGCTCCTGTACTTGGAAAAGATTAGTGCCACCCAGCCTGGGGTCTGCTGGATGTACTGAAACATGTGGTCAGGGGCAAAGTGGCCACCACTCTGTCTGGGGGCTGTGGCATCTCTGAAGCTCAAGGCATCTTTGAGTCCTCCAAGAGTACTCTGAGGCAGGCATCAGTTCAAACTACCTAAAAGTCAAGGATACTTTGTCAGTCTCTGGCATGCCACTGAACCCTGTGGAGGCCAGGGGAGTAGTTGAGTGACAGGCAGCTGACAGAGTCCCGTGTTCCTTCCATATATATTGGGCCGGGGAAAAGACTGAGCATGTGGAAGTTGTTGAAGAGGGGATTCAGGAGAGGGTTCTTCTCTAGAGGTCAAGTAGATACTTTTGAAAGTAGGGAAGGGATCTGGGGTGTGGCTCAGTAGGCAGAGCACTTGTCTAGTGTCCATGCAGTCCTGGGTTCAATACTGAGCACCGCATTAACTTAGCCCTATGGCCTGTCTGTAATCTCAACACTCCAAAGACACAGGAAGGAGGAACAGAAGTGCAAGGTCAGCCTGGGCTACATGAGATCCCGTGTTAAAAACACACAAAAGGAACAGGGGCTCGTGATAATCAGCAGTACGGCTACACATTGCTGACCTGCTTCAGTGCTGAGGTCGGTAGATGCAGGTCCATGAGGATTGGAGGGTAAAGATGCAGAGGGAGCTAGACGGAGGCAAGGGATGGTGTGATTCGGGGTGACAGCAGGTGGGTGGTGTGGCTCAGCATGCTTGGCCTGACGTAGCCTCATTGCCAGTGTTGGAACAGACTGTGCGGAAGGATCAGACAGAAAATGCAACAGCAGGAACAGGTAAGCTGTGGTCTGATCTCAAGAGTGCCGGGTGCACCAGAGGAGCCCTTGGTGGGGACGGGTCCACTTGGAGAAGGGAAAAGCACAGATGAGAAATGTGAAATCCAAATACCCAGGCTTTCCTGTTGTCACCTCCTTTGGCCCCTGCTGTGGTTTTGACTGTGTTTGGGGGAAAATGAAATGTCCTTCATCTGGCAGTGCCTCAGGGATCAGGGGCTAATCCAGGGTGCATAACACTGGTGGGCAGAAGCCAGTAGAGCAAGTGGGTAGTACATGGCCACAGTGTCCACACCTGACCTCATTGTCATCTTTTCCTTTTTTTCAGTCAACTTTGACCACTTCCAGATCCTGCGGGCCATTGGCAAAGGAAGTTTTGGAAAGGTAAGAATAATGTACTGTTAACAACAACAACAACAACAACAACAATAATAATAATAACAACAGAAGCTCTGAGCATGTGTGTGTCCTGTGGGTCTGCTTTTGTTCTGGGTGCTGGGCATTTTCGGTTGACAGAATATTTCAGTTTCGTAAATCTGAGACATGAAAGGAAGCCTTAATGGTTTCCTTGGACTCTGGTCTATTTTACTCTGAAAATGGAACTGAGTCTGAGCTTAGGCTATTTATTGTGGCAGTTGCTTCAATATTGTTAATGCCAGGTCTTCTTTGAGAATGTAAATGATCAGAGTGGATTGTCCCTCTTCAAACTTAACCTGAACTGCCTCTTTCCAGCTTTTGGACTTTTTTTTTTTTTTTAAGAAAATTCACATTGGTAATTCTTGACCAATGTGGGGCTAAAGGGTATAAAATTAAGAGAAGGTAAAGCTTTTTAGGGGAAAAAGCATCCCTTCACAAGTCCTAATATGTTCTCAGAGGAACTTCTCTTGGCAATAATGATTCTAAAGTCCTTAGAAAATCCAGGTACTCTGTTATTCTCACGTGCTGTGATTTACTTTTTATAGATGAAATGACTTAGACTCAAAAAGTTAGAACTAGTACCTAGTAGCTGTACATTACTTTTCTTACACCTGAGAAAGGTTGCCTGATATAAAACCAACCTTGAAGCTTTCCAGAGGTTCAGCTCATTGCCATGTGGTGGCAGGGGCAGGTGGTGAGGGCTTTTCTCTGATGGACAAGCACTGCCCCTGAAACACTGCTCTTTAGAAAGCTAGTGTTGGAAGTTGGTTTGTAGCTTCCAGATTTTATCAGAAAGTCTTCCATCTGCTTGGAGCTGGTTAGTGTCCGTCCACTTGACACAACCTGGAATCGCCTGGGAAGAGGGAACCTCGACTGGAGGACCGCCTCCGTCAGATTGGCCCATGACCATTATCCTGATAGATGTGACAGGTTCCAGCACACTGTGGACAGTTTGCCCCCCTCCCCAGCAGGTGGGCCTGGGTTGTATGGGGGGGGGCAGCCAGTAAGCAGCATTCCTTATGGTCTCTGCTTCAGTTCCTGCCTCCTGGTTCCTGTTCTAGTTCCTTCCTTGACTTCTCTGGATGATGGACTAAGCCTCTTCCTTCCCTAGTTAGCTTTGGTCAGTGTTTCATAGCAGAAAAAGAAAGCGAGGGCAGGAAATTTTACCTGTACTCCCCAGCTTGTGCTGTTAGGGTCCTTGCATTTCTGAAATGGTTAAACTTTCGATTATGGAGCGAGTAGTCATGAGAATGAGAAGCTCTGTTTTTATTCTGGAGAATTTTCTTTGCGTGTGTGTGTGTGTGTGTGTGTGTGTGTGTGTGTGTGATACATGCATGCGTGGGCAGGTGTGTGCATGTGTGTGCATGATGTGTGGTATATATGCATGTGTGAACACGTGCATGTGTGTCCACATGTATGTCAAGACTTGTGGTTGTGATCAGGAGTCTTCATCAATCCCTTGACCTTATTCACAGGGGTAGGGTCTCTCAATTCAACCCAGAGCCAATGGATATAAGACTAATGGGACAGCTAGCTTGTTTTGGGGATCCTGTGTCTACACTCCTACTGTGTGCCAAAAATACTGGTGGGTTGCCCTGCCCACCCATCTTTTTTGTGGGTTCTGGGGACCCCACTGCAGCCCTCATGCAAGTTCTCTGTGATGCTGTAACTGCCAAGCCCCTTCCCTCCCCTGGCTTTGCTCCTGAGCTGAGAGGAGAATAAGTTGTTATTTCACCGTGAAGAAAAGTTCTCTAAGTTTTCCTGAGGCATCCTCTACTAGATCAAGAGTTCCCTTCCTGTCTCAGCACAGTGCTGTGACAGGCGCATGTCACATGGGTTGTGAGTGGGTTCTTCAAAGACCAGACTGATGGAAAAGAAGGATTTGATGCAAGTTACTGGGAAGGCAGAGACAGCCCGTTCTCAGAGAAGGGATGGTGCCCCGGAGGCTGGGAAGCTTTTTTTGTAGATTGTTAAAAGGAAAGTAGGTAGTCAGAGGGGCACCCATGAGGACGTTTCTTTAGGGGAGTGGTTATCTGTGTGGACATTTGACTTCAGTTGGTCAGAGTTTTCTTATTAAGGTGGAATTTTTTCAGTAGTGTGTCACTGCCCAAAGTCAGATCACCACCAGAATATGCTATGCCGACTCTTCCCATGGACGTAATAATCCCATGTGGAGGAGGCAGGAGCCTTGCCCTGACCTCAATCTACTATGAGGCCAAACAGCCTTGTTCAGAGGCTGTACCTTCTCAGTACAGCCACCCACTCCAGGCCAGTGTTCACGGTTCAAACCTCCACGGTAGTGTTTGTCACGTCTGCTTGTTGAATGGTCACATGCTTTTCCTGTGTCCATTGCCATAACTACTGTGTCTCTCATCATTTTGAGAGTTAGATCGTTTGGTTTTCAAATTTTAAGGTAACCTTGCATACATCAAGCAAATTCCAATTGACCATGTTGGCTCAACCTTTTCATGTATAATTGAATTTCATTTGCTCATTAGAGATGACCATGTCTTGGTCTGGGATGAATGAAAGACAGAAAGTCAGCTGAGCACTGGCATTCAGTGCTGTTTCTTGACTGTGGATATGGCAGTGTGGCCCTCTGCCCCATACTCATCCCACCTCGCCCTCCCTACCACAGTAAGCTGTGTACACACAACCTCTGAACCAAAGCAAGTGCTTCAGTGAGTTTTTGTAGGTATTTTGTCACAGCGAGAGAAAAGAAGTCACACAATGATGCTATTCAGGTCTGACTGACTTGGAGATGCTGTTCATCCGTTTGAGACAGTTGTATCTATGCTCCAACATGGCTATGGGGTTGTCACTTCTTCCCTTGAGTCTGCTGGTGTGTGTACCTTGCTATTGGAGGTCTGAAGCACACACCTTTCTCACTGTTACTTTCTCAGGATGAATGGATCCCATTATTATGAAATGCCTTTTCCGTCTGCCAATATTCTCATTTTAATTTATATTTTCTCTGGGATTAACATAACCAATGTCATGTACTGTTTATGGGACATATATTCTACTTATTTTTATTACTCCCTTTACATTAAAAATGAATAGTGTGAAGACAGAACACAGTTAGATCTTGCTTTGAAAGATCCACTCTACAAACTGCCTCTTTAGTTGGACTGTTCATTTGAATTGTGGTAGATATAATTCTTGATACTTATCTTAAGGTTTCATTGCTGTGAAGAGACACCATGACCAAGGCAACTCTTTTTTTGTTTGTTTGTTTTGAGTTCTACATCTTTTTTTCTATATTCTTTGTTTACATTCCAAAGGCTTTTCCCTTTCCCAGTTCCCCCCTCAGCATATGTCCCATAAATCCTCTTACCTCTGCCTATTCCCCAATCACTCCCTCCCATTTCTCTGTTCTGGTATTCCCCTATAATACTGGATCAAGTCTTTTCAGGACCAGGGCCCTTTCCTCCCTTCTTCTTTGGAATCATATGATTTGCTAAATGTGTCTGGAGTATTCAGAACTTCTGGGCTAATTAATATCCACTTATCAGTAATTGCATTTCATGTGTATTCTTTTGTGATTGGGTTACCTCACTTAGGATGATATTTTCCAGTTCCAACCATTTGCCTACAAATTGCATGAATTTATTGTTTTTAATTGCTGAATAGTATTCCATTGTATAAATATACCACATTTTCTGTATCCATTCCTCCATTGAGGGGCATCTGGGTTCTTTCCAGCTTCTGGCTATTATAAACAAGGCTGCTATGAACATAGTGGGGGAAATCTTCTGGGTATATGCCCAGGAGTGGTATGACAGGGTCCACTGGAAGTGTCATGCTCAATTTTCTGAGGAACCGTCAGACTGATTTCCATAGTGGTTGTACAATCTTGCAGTCCCACCAGCAGTGGAGGAATGTTCCTCTTTCTCCACATCCTTACCAACACCTGCTGTTTCCTGAGTGTTTAATCTTAGCCATTCTGACTGGTGTGAGGTGAAATCTCAGGGTTGTTTTGATTTGCATTTCCCTAATGACTAATGAAGTTAAACATTTCTTAAGGTGCTTCTCAGTCATCCGAATTTCTTCAGGGGAAAATTCTTTGTTTAGCTCTGCACCCCATTTTTAAATAGGGTTATTTGGTTCTCTGGGGTTTAACTTCTTGAGTTCTTTGTATATATTGGATATTAGCCCTCTGTTGGATGTGGAGTTGGTAAAGATCTTTTCCCAATTAGTTGGTTGCTGTTTTGTCCTTTTGACAGTGTCCTTTGCCTTGCAGAAAATGTAATTTTATGAGGTCCCATTTGTCAATTCTTGATCTTAGAGCATAAGCTATTGGTGTTCAGGAACTTTCCCCCTGTGCCCATGTCCTCAAGGGTCTTCTCCATTTTCTTTTCTATTAGTTTCAGTGTGCCTGGTTTTATGTGGAGGTCCTTGATCCACTTGGAGTTGAGCTTAGTACTAGGAGATAAGAGTGGATCAATTCCTCGTACCAAGGCAACTCTTATAAAGAAAAACATTTAACTGGAGCTGGCTTATAGTTCAGGAGTTTAGTCCACTATCATTTTAGAGGGAATCATGGTACCGTGCAGGCAGGCATGGTGCTGGAGTATCCCAGAGTTCTACATCTTGATCAACAGATAGCAGGAGACTGTGTACCATACTGGGCGGAGCTTGAGCGCAAGAAACTTCAAAGGCAGCCACCAACAATGATACACTTTCTCTAATAAGGCCACAACTCCTAATAGTGCCATTCCCCAGGGGCCAAGCATTCACACACATGAGTCTATGAGGCCCATTCCTATTCAAGCCACCACAGTACTGTTTGACTTATATCTAGTGTGTTTTTATTATTTTATTTATTACCCCATTTTTGTTCTATTTATCCTCTTTTGTATGTTTCAGACTGAATATTCAGAACTTCCTTTTCATTTCTCTAGCAAGGTAATAGCTACACTTTCCTATACTATATATTTAAATCGTTGCTCTAGGGACTCAAATGTCTACTTTGCTTTATGATGTTTCCCTAAGATACAGGGACACAGAGATTTCACAGCTCAGTCCCTACTCTGTCTGCCTTTCTACTGCAGTTGTCAAATTCAGTGTGGTTTCTTAACATTTAAATCTATAAAGATGATATTAGAGGTTTTTTTTTTATTTAAAATATACACTAATCTTGTCTCTCATCTTTCAGAAAGGTTAGTTTTAACTATTTTATTAACTTTTGGGAGGTTGTGATAAATTCTATCTAGGTGGAAACTTTTGCTTTAAAAGTAATTTCTTCTGTGGTTTATATATCTCCTCTTTTTATTTCTTGGGACCACATTGGCCTTTATACCACACAGCGATGTTACAGCAGCTGCTGTTTTGAGCTCATGTCTTGTTCTCATCTCTTTTATTTTTCTATTTCTCCCCCCCCTCTTTTTTAAATTGCCATCTAGGGATTAGAATACAAGTCCTTAATGCCTCCATGATCTACTGAGTGTCCAATGCTGGGACTTGTATGTTTTACTTTTATTTCTGTGCTGAGCACGGCTACACCTCCTGCTTCTGCATGAATCAAGTATGCTCAGGGCATGATGAATGATATATCAGAGAAGTTTGCATTGATTCAAAAATTTTTATAAGTCTGCGTTTCAGCCCCTCTCCCGTTATTGTTTTGCCTTTGGGGCAATGTCTCAGGTAATGGAAGTTAACTTCAGACTTGCTCTGTAGTTTGATGACTGGGGACCCCTGCTCCCCATCTCCCCAGTTCTGGGATGCCAGGTCCCAGCTTTTAAAACACTTTTTCAGATAGAGAGATAACTTGGTAAGTCCTGGAGATTCAGTCTCTTGTGTGGGCATGTTATTCCAGTCCTATAGGTTTCTCAGCTAGACTTCTTGCTGCCTACCTACTATGTGTTCTCCTTAGGGGGTCGCAGACCTGGGGCAAAGATTGAATCATGCCAGAGGTTCTTCCTCTCTGGATATCTCAGAACAGCTATGACCTAGAAACCTGGGAAGCCTGCCCTTGACCCCAGTCATGGTAGTGGAACATAACAGCAAGAACACAGCCCAGCATGTAAGAACCTTGCATATTTTCTTCTCAATGCGCCAATTCACTGGCTCCAAGAACCTTACAGAACCTCTTCCAATCAACATCACAGTTGGGGTTTCATAGCTTTCTGCTGTCACTGACAGTTTGGGTCCCGAACCCTCTGCATCTCTTTGTGACATCCTGTTTGACATGTTAGCTTGCGGCTTTGTGATCTTTCTAATTGGCTCTATCCTGTCGCCATCCCTTGACAATGTTGTCTGCCTTTTCTGCCTCATCCTGTCCTGCTATCTGGCACATGATCTGCTCTTGGCATCAGCTGTCTAGAGTATTGATGTCTTAGAAATTTATGCTCATAGTTGATCTTTTAGAAGTCCCAAGCTTCCTGGCATCTATTTGTAAGCCAGCACGTAGTAATGTCATAAAGATCCTCACATTCTTGGGAAGTGTACATTAATGCCAGGTGCTTGGGGTGTGGTTAGCTTTCATCCAGGGACCAGAAGTTAGCTCTGTTTTGATTGAACTACCAAATAATGGCTGCCTTTGTAGCTGATTAACTCTCCAGGCTGCTCTTGCTATCGTGGAGCCAGGCGAGGCCTCTTTTAATAGGGAGTGAATGCTGGGAGCTTTGCTCTCTGCCTGGGGCAGGCTGCCTGTCAGCATTTATTAAGAGTTCCTTGTGAAGGATGCCAGGAGTCTGGCTATCGGCAGGTACACGCGGGACCTGCAGCAATCACGTTTCCTGTACATTCTGGGAGCAGGCTCACTTTCCGTGCGCCACCACAGCAAACAGCTTCTGATGACTGAATTGAGTCTGTGTTCTGGGGTAGCGGAAGCACAGCAGGTCGGATTCTGGACACTTGGTGAAAGCACTTTGGATTTGCGGCATTCCTGGTGTGTATCAGCTCTTGGTACCTGGGCCAGTGAGTGAGCGGACATTCAACGTTGGTGCATGTTTCTAATATAGATTGGGAATGGAAAGTCACAGAGGGTCTTGGACTCCAATTGCTATTCTGCCCACTCCCTCCTAAGGGAACGACATCCCTTTCTTCAGAGGACACATCAACTTCTCACTGGAGTCCAAGGTGGCTGTCACTCACCATCTTTGTCATGTCCCCCTGAAGATGGGCATGTGATGTGACATGGTTTGACCTGGCAGTGGGTTAAAGGCTCAAGGGGTTACATGTCTCAAGCAACACCATCCACCTTCAGTGAGTAGAACTATCCCTTAAGTATCAAGACAGGCTGACTCTGTGGGTGGCCGTTTCCCCCACCGTGGCTGATGTTGAAGGCTTGTCTAACACGAGGAAATGATGGGGCTCAAAGCAAAGAAAGAGACCAATGCAAACGGTAGCTGAGGAGCTGTGAGTTCAGGTGGGCGAATTAGCACCACATTGCTGTACCCCAGGTCTGGGAGCTGCTCATGACTCCAGACCCTGCGGGCACCCTCTGGCAGAACAGCAGAAGTGAATCCAGGGAGAGGTAGTCCCTTGCTGTGGACTTGAGGAGCAACAGGGCCGAGTCCTTTTCAGGAGAGGGTGGAGAGGGCCTACAGGAAAACCAACGCAGGGGCTCCCCTGGCCGTGCCACTGTTGATGGAGCCTTCTATATGAGGAATTCAGGACTGAAGTAAAAGAAACGGGACTTCTTCCACTGGCCAGAGGCAGCCTGTGCATAAAAAAAAAAAAAAAAAAAAAAAAAAAAAAAAATCACCGAATGTAGCCTGGAGTTACATGATAATAGCCCTTCGTGTTCCTCTCAGGAAGATTCTGGATAAAACTGGGCTGTCCTGGCCCAGATGATAACCCAGACTCAGTACTGCCTTGTGATGCGCAGACAGGCACTCCCCAGACAGAAGCCCAGGGTCAGCTGTCTTATCTCAAGCTACCAGGTCTGCACGGCTGTGTGTAAATGCTGTGTGGAAAAGCACTTGTTTAGAAGTAGAAAAACCAGCTTAGTATCCAGACAGTTAGAGGTCCATCCAGGAGTTCTTTTGAGAGGGTATTGTAGGTACAAAGGCCCGGTGGTAAACGCCGAGGTACCCATGGGCATGTGGTCACCCACGTCTGCCCTATGCAAAACATCATTTCTGCCAGGCAGGGCCCAGAATATGTGGTTGCCCTGTTGAGGAAACTATGTCAGTTAATTAAGTTGTGAAGCAACATTGCGCGTATGAGCTTTGGCTTGCAATTTTGGCCCAACCACAAGCCTCTGGGCAAGTTGCCGGCCTTCCCAGGCTGCTGTTCTTATGTCAGGATCCTTTTTTTTTAGAAAGCTTAAAGGAGATGCTTGCATGAGCTGCCCTTGCTCTCCCAGACGTAGTGAGGAACGATGAGCTCCACTTGTTTGCAATGAAATATTTATTCCTTTCATATTAATTAGTGCATTTGGTTGGAGGCATTCTTGGAGGACATTGTAGCTCCAGGAAATGACTTAATAAATCGCTAATTGCCACAGGAGATGCATGCTCCCTTACGATGCCGCCAAGCTCTGGCTGGGGCCAAGGACACTTCCCTGTCAAAGATGCTTGCTTCCCCAGGCAGAAGGCAGGTCTCCCCCCTCCCCCACATCTTCAGTTTCAGTGAGCAAGCCTTGGGCTCTGCTTTCAACATAGCTCACCCTGCACTTCCGGTCTTTGTCAGAGGTGGGGGTGGGGTGGGAGGTGGGGTGGGGACGGGGACTTCAGAGGTAAACCCTATTGATCCGCTACCTCCAATCAGGCCCCATCTGTCAATACTCCCATTCATCTCTGAGCTCACACAGGTGAACCGGCTGATGAGGTTGGACCTTCATGGTTGACTCACGCTCCATCGCATCACCATCTGGAGACTAAGCTTTGACAAGTGAGGCTTTGGGGACAGTGTACATTCAAGACATGGCAGCTCCGGAGGTCATGACTGAAAAGGTGTGGCCAGGGCTGCTTCCCCTCTCCTTGGCTTGCAGACAGGCTCTTCAAAGAGTCATGTCTCAGTGTGTGCCCTATGTCCTCAAGTTCTCTGAATGAGGACCCCAGGGAAGACTGGGTGAGGGTCACCTGGTGACTTTCTTTTCCCAGGCTTCTCTTTAAAGAGTCACATTCTACAGCCTGGCTTTAGGACTTCAGCATACAAATTTGGGAGATTAGAATTTATCCCATTACATCAACTCTTGAAACATCTCACCCAATGTGATCTATAACCAGTCTCTGTCACCTTTGACACAAAATCTCCATGATGTTAGTTGAGTGTCTTATGTAAACGCCAGCAAAAGCCAGATGATTCAGGTGTCTCAGGCACCCCATGGAGGCCACCTTAAGAATCCTTCTCCACAGGGTTCAATTCCCACCCTGGTGTCCTTGAATACAGTGACTAGGGACCAATGTTTTACAATTGTCTTGGTCAGGTTCCTATTGATGTGTTAAATACAGTGCTCAAAAACAGCTTGGGAAACAAAGTTTATTTCTTCATACAAGTTAGAGTCTATTACGGAGGAAAGGCAGGGCAGGGTCTCAAGGCAGGCACCTGGAGGCAGGAACTGAAGCAGAGTCATTGTGGAACCTGACATACTGGCTTGCTCCTCATGACCTGCTCAGCTTGCTTTCTTATAGCACCTAAAACTGTCCACCCCACCTAGGGACGGCATCAGCTACAGTGGGCCCTTTCACATCAATCACCAATTAAGAAAACACCCCATAGCTTTGCCTACAGGTCGTTATGATAGGGACACTTTTTCATTTGAGGTTCTTCTTCCTAACTGTAGCTTGTATTAAGATGACATAAAACTGCCCCTCACGACAGTAAGGTACAAAGCTACATAAGTTTGATGTGCTCCCCCTTTAGGGGGTAGTGGAAAAATAGCAGGTGCCAGCAGAAATCGCCTCCATAACTTCGTAGGCAGGTTGGAGACTGATTCAAGGGCTGAGTTCAAAGGTCTATCTAGATGGCTGTCAGCACATTTGATGGGGTTCTCCAGAGATATAGAATTAGTAAGGTATGGCATCCACAGGAAGAGGTTGATCAAGGAGAGGGTTCACAGGATTAAGAAAGCAAATAAACGGAAACATATTAGGAACCAGGCTCAGCGATAGGAACTGGTGGATGGTGGAGCCCACCTGTGGTGAGATAGGACACTGAGGAGCTGCACTTTTCATTCAGGGTGGCTGAAGACGGGTCTCAGTATGGAGACACTAATGGTTGGGGCTAAGCCTTGTGGACCCAGGTAGCTTAGGCTCACAATGGGAGAGGCATCCTCAGTTCCCAGCTAATGCCCGCATCTGCTGTCACATTACCAGTCCTCCCAGGAGCCTGTGAGGGATAAGCTGCCCAAAAGGTAGTGAGAGCCCTGGCTAGAAAAGGGGCAATGAAGAGGCAGACAAAAGAAGTTTCTAGAAAGTTCTTAGGTATGTATCCGACTCTGGCTGCCCATCAGTGTCCACTACGATACCCCTCCCCTAAAGCCCAACTAACCAAACAAACCAATAAAGTCCCAACAAAATTAATATGTCCTCTGGGATTTCTGGGATGCTCATAGGTCAAGGCTGTCAGTGCTGGGGACATGAAGTCGATCATGATGGCCAAGAGATGCTGGGGCTGTGTTGATTCCTCATGGGCATCATCCTTGGTGGCTTCGGAGCCTTTTCTGCCTTGCTGGAGTTGCACACTCTAAGCCCAGGCCTTCCCTAGCAAATGCTGTGTTTCACACCAGTCAGTGTTTGTTTATTGTCCCTACACATCACAGTGACTGATGATAACCCCAAAGCCTAATTGATTTCTACTAATGAGATGTTAATTGAGGCCTTCCCTTGTGGGCAGCTTAGGGTGGCTTTGGTCAGATCGCTTGTTCTTGCCTCATTAGCTCTGATTTCCTGTCAACAAGGCTTGGGGCAGTCTAACTGAGGAAGGTCAGTGCCTTTTAAGGCCTATTTTTAGAGTTTTATGACAGGTACTTCCACGACCTAGGCAGAATGTCCATAAGCCACAATGCTGGTCTTCATGCCTGGTCACCTGCCCGGCATGGAAGCTACACACATCCATGAGCTGTAGATTCCTCTATAGCATGGTTGTCTTGAGGTTTAGAGCTAATAGGGGTTAGCCCAGGTCTTCAGGTGATGATCAGTCCATCACCTGGCAATGCTTCTGTGCAGCTGCTACTGGAGCTGTTAGGGCCTTGGCGGCATCCCGGCAGCCCTAACCAAGTAGATCGGGGCACTCATTCTCAGTAGGCCAATGAAGCCAACAGGCAACCAAAATTCAAAATATGGACATTTATTCATAGTAGCCATGTTGATAAAAGAAAGAAATAAAGTAGTCCAGTGATACACCCAAGTCCGTTTTCAGGTTTTGACACGAGGATTTGGCTCAGATAGACAGAGGTACATATTACTAAGCAGCCATGGTGAAGATGTGGTCCTGACCTCCACTGATTTGTTTTTCTTTTGGCTCTAGTATCTTCTGGTTTGTAATGTCAGAACCATGTGGGTTCATTTTATGGGAGACAAATCCTTTCCCTGTCTGGTGCCAGGCTTCAGCCTCCTCCTCCTCCTCCTCCTCCTCCTCCCAGTATGAGATTGTTGGGGAAATTCCAATTCCATGCGGACCATTATTTGAATAGCCAATAGGAGAGTCCCACCTCTCTCCAGAGCATCTTCCTTCCTGACACAATGGGCTTACTCCAGTTTCATTCTAATCCTAATATTCTAATATTCTATATTCCATACTCTCAGGTTTCATTGTAGGGGTCTTCACCACCCTTGGCATCTGTTTCATGCCACTGTGAGGAGGACTGGCTTGTTTTCCTGATTTTACCTTAGCACATTCATTAGTATGTAGAAAAACTGGTTTTTTTTTGTTTTGTTTTGTTTTTTTTTTTTTTGGTATGTTGCTTTTATATCTTGCAACCTTGCTGAAGTGTTGATCAAAGCCAAGTATTTTCTTGTTGCGTTAGGGTGTTTGAAGTACAGGGTAAGATTGTCTGTAAATAGAGATCCTTTGAGGCGGTAGGAATATAGGTCAGTCAGTACAGTGCTTTCCTAGAACCCAAGTTTTATAAAAGAGTTGAGCGTGCTGGTATGGGCTGGTAATCCCTGCACTGGAGAGATAAGACAGGTGGATCTCTGGGGCTCTCTGACTAGACATGCTGGCCTACATGGGGTCCGACCGAAAGAAGATTGTGTCTGAAAAGGAAGAGGCTGATAGAAGCTGAGGAGTGCAACTTTACTTTTTTCAAAACTTATTTTTAATGATGTGATCTGAAGCACTTTAATCTCCCTTTTAGCCCAACACCCACTAAAGATATTGGGAAAGAAAGGATTCGGGGGAAGTGGACCTGTTTAGAAAGGTTCTTTGGAGCAACTCCCATCTGTGTTGTATGGAAATTGGCAGTTTAGTTCACAGGTCAGCAGCAACAGCTCCATCCACTCACAAACACTTCGTGGATACACCAGTAGTCCAGTTTGGTAGAGCCGGGTTAGTAACAATGGTGACGCGACCTAGTAGAGGCAGCCAGGCCTCAGGCCCAGCTCAAGTCAGCAGGAGGGACCAACAGGAACCCCAGGAGAAGTTCTCAGCTGTGCCTCTCGCAGAGTCAAGAAGATCATCGAAGATTCTAGACCCGCAAGCATTGCAGAGTTAGCTCTATAAGCAAGCCTAGCTCATGTCCGTCATTGTCCATTGGATCCTTTTTATACGCCCTTCAAACATCACGTGTCCTCCCTGGCTCTTGCCTCAGCACATGGGTCTGTCTCGGCTGACGTCACTCTACCGGTCAGCCTGAGTGGGAGGGAGTGGCAAGAAACTGCAGCACACCACAAGTCTTTTGGTGCATTTCTCTCTGCGGAGTCCCAACAAAGGCAGCTCAACCATGCAACGTCATGTAGGGTGAACCAATACATGCATGCTGCTAGCAAAGAATCTTTTATCACATGTCCTTTCGGGTGCTCGCTTTAGCAGAACCTCCTTTCACCTGTGTCTGCTTCAGCTAAACACTCCTTCTTGTTTTCTGTCCCAGCAAAGCACCATCTAACCGACTTTCCCAAGAACCCTTAAGCTTTCCCTTCAGGAACAACCACCCAAGGTTGTCCTGTAGCTTCCCCACACGTGTAAGTGCACACACCCACACCCACCTGCACACCACGCCCCCAATAAAGAAACCATAGAAAAACTTTTAATTTATCTTTTAACTGTCTTACATTTCTTTTTCTTGCTTTATTATTCTATAAGAATTTCAGCATTATGTCGAATGAGATTGAAGACAGTGAACACCCGTGCCTGGTTCTTGATTTTAGGACGAATGTTTGCGGTATTTCCCCATTTAGTATAATGATAGCTGTAAGTTTCTCATATATAGGCTTGATTATGTTGAGTTATGCTTTTTCTATTCATAATTTCTCCAGGGACTTTTAAAAGCCCTTTCTGCATCTACCAAGATAATCTCATGGTTTTTATCCTTGATTATATTTCCATGTCACATTCTACTCACTGCTTTATGCATGTTGAAATGTCCTTGAATTCCTATGATGAAACCAACTGCACTGCATGGTTGTGTGCAAGTTTTTTTCAAACAGGTTATTGAAATTGGTTTTCAAGAATTCCATTAATAGTTTTCTAAATTTCTAAACATTGGGGAAATTAACCACAGCTCCTTTTTGTTGCGTCCTTAACTGTTAGCTGCTATGTTTAAATCATAGTGATTCTGGTTTCATAAAATGAATTAGGTAGTGTGTTTTATCTATTTTATGGAAAAATTTGAAGAGCATTGATGTTTTTCTATAAATGTATGGTAGAATTTGACATTAAATTTATTGAGTCCTGGGTTTTTTTTTAATTAGGAGACAATTACTGCTTCCATTTTATTGTTATACATGAATGTGAGTGCTCTATGCATGTCTGGTGCTGCAGAGGTCAGACAAGGGCTTCAGATCCCCTAGAGCTGGAAGTTATGAATGTTGTGAGACACCATGTAGGTGCTGGGAACCAAACTCAAGCTTTCTGTGAGAGCAATAAATGCTCTTAACTGCTAAGCCATCTTTGCAGACCCCCTACTTTTGGGTCTAAATGACCTACCTATTGAAAATGGGGTGTTAAAGCCATCCATTAATATTTTGTCCAGACTTTCTTATCATCCTTTTTTTTTACAGGCTTCTGCTTGCTTGGTATATAGTTTTCTTTCTATTGACTCTCAGTCTGCCAATGAGGCATGTTTCTTTCAGGCAGCAAACTGTATGTATTGATCCAGTGAGTTAGTCTTCATCCTTTAATTACACAGTTGAGACCATTTATATTTACAGTTTTCATCAAGAGACATTTGCTGATTCCTTTAATTTTTGTTGTTATTTGTTGTTGTTGAATTACTGTTTTTTTCTTTTTTTCTTACTCATCTCAGGAGACTCCTGGATGACTGAGCTGGGCAAGTTTGATTTTTTTTTTTTTGCCTAGTTTTGTGTTTGGTTATTTGTCTCATTGATTTCGTTTCAATTTCCTATGAATTTCACTTGTGACCATCTTCTTTCTCTCTGTGTAGAATTCTCTCAGATATTTTTCACAGCCTGAGCTCAGTGTTCATGGATGTTTACGTTGTGATCCTTATGTAAGTTATTTCTTCATCGACTTTGAAAGATAGCTTTGCTGGATATACCGTTGTTGGCTTCTGGGTTTTTGCATTCTGCTGAGAGTTCTGAGATCATTTTGATGAGTTTGCTGTTGTAATTGGTATTTTTTTCTCTTGTGGCTATTTTTACTATGTCTTTATTCTGTAATAATATGGAAAGATTCTTTTCTGGTAATGAATGTGAGAGGTTTAAAATACTTCCTGAATTGTGGTCCATATCTTTCTTTTGGTTTGTGATTTTTCCCCCTCATTTGTAGTATCACTGAATAGGTTTTCTGTGCCTTTATTTTGAAACTCAGCTCTTTCTACCCCATAATTCCTTAATCTTTTGTTCATGTTTCAGAGTTCTTGAATGTTGTGACCATACTTATTTTTTTTTCTTGGTTGCTGGTTGAATAAAATAGTTACTAAATTTTTCCCTTTTTCTCTTCTTTTTACAATCCTGATATTCTTTCTTTTTCTTGAACTAGTCTACTAGTCTGTAATGATTTCCACTATTTTGTTTTGTTGGCTTATTGATTCTTTTCATTTACAACATTTCTGATTTTTGTTGTTTGTTTGTTTCAGAATCTTTTCTTGCTTAATTTCCTATCCACAATGCTAGTTTTGTTATACAGATCCTGAACTGACTTTCTTACTTTATTAATTTGCTAGTTTGAACCCTCTTTGAACTTGTGAATTTTAAAGTACACTTTCAAACCCTTTGGCATTTTAATCATTTTGTTACTTTTAGTTTGAGCTACTGATAAATGATAACCTTTAAGATAAGTCATATTGGTTTTGATTTTCATACATAAGTCATGTATTTCTGTTTTGAAATTGATAAATTAAAATTGGGCGGCTGTGAAGGAGACAGCCCACCTCCTACCTTACTTTCTTCTTCTTCTTCTTCTTCTTCTTCTTCTTCTTCTTCTTCTTCTTCTTCTTCTTCTTCTTCTTCTTCTTCTTCTTTTATTACTTTTACTTGTGTTTTTACAGTCCAGTCGTTAGCCCCATCCAGGTCTGCCCTCCCAAAGTTCCTCATTCCATTACTACTCCCCTCTGTCTTCAAGAGTATGTTCCCATCCCCCTCACCCCTCCTGCCACCAGGCCTCCAGACTCCCTGGGGCCACAAGTCTCTCAGGGTTAGGTGCATCTTTTCCCACTGAGGCCAGGCCAGGCAGTCTTATGGTGTGTGTGTGTGTGTGTGTGTGTGTGTGTGTGTTGGGGGGGGAGGTAGGGTGTATGGTGGGGGGGGAGCTGGTGTATGCTGCCTGGTTGGTGGCTCAGCATCTGAGAGATCTCAGGGGTTCAGGTTAGTTGAGACTGCTGGTCTTCCTTCCACCTTACCTCTGTTGAGTGGTTTTCTGTACTACAGCATTCATGAGACAGAATTAATACCTCTTCTCTCTCCCATGGAACTCCACATGTTTACAGAAGTGATTGCTAAATTAGTGAGCAGAGGAAAGGCTCTTTCTGAAACCATACATCTGGCAACTTGTTTTAGATTTGTTGAGATGCAGAATCGTGCTGTCTCCAATCTACCGTCTTCCAGGCTCCTGTTTGGTTCCCAGTCCTCTTCTGAGAATGCAAATGAGAAGCAACAGAAACAAGAGGCTCTGATTGGTGACATTATCCACCCACTGCTGTCTGCCTTCAGACATGGTCTCAGGGCTTCAGGAGCCTGCTTGAATTCCCACCGGCCACTGAAGGCCTTGATGTACTGCACAATTGCTTATTCATACGTTGTGTCTCGAATTTCCTGCACACGGAAGAATTTCAGACCTTTAACTTCATGTTATTGATTTGAGTGCCTGGAAAAATAATATTTGGGAGGTTTAACGGCATGCTCTATGTAATCCATTGGGATTCAGATACAATTTATTGTCTTTGGACATTCCACTTCCTTGATATCATGTAGATTCTCTCCTGGGGCCCAGGGTGAACTTTGAATGACTCAGTTCAGATATATATAGAGAGATGTTCAGGCTTTCCCCTGTCTTGTATCTGCCTTGAACAGATACAGGGTGTGTGGCAACAGAAAGGGGGCTAATTTCTAACAGAAGAGCATCTGGAGGTGTCACGAGTAAACCAGAGCTCTTTAGCTGGCTTCGCTGGCCCACTGTCTTGTCATTAGCATCTTTTACCACGTCGTTTCCCCTGGGAGGCAGTGTCAGTGGTGATTAACAGATGGGGAGGTGGAGAGGTGGGGTTTGAGTTTTAAATCTAAAGAAATAACTGAAACTTGCTTGTGCTTCATTTCCTGTATCTGCACAGGTCGGGTGGAAATCACAGCCATGGTAGGTTAAATAGTAATTCCCAAATGATGTTCTCTTGATCTTTAGAGTAGAACCTCATTTGGAAATACACTAACAATCCCATTCCTGGGGCAACATTTCAAAACACCTACCTGGTATCTGAAAACTCAGATAGTATCAAACCTTACATATACATGCATGCAAACCTGCCTGTAATAGTTTGCTATGGGAAGCCAATGCGGCGTGAAATTAGTCGCAATGATAAAACAGAGCAATTCTAGGGACGGTCTGTAGTAGAAGTGATGAGGTCTTTCTCGTCTAAAGTGCATTAGTGTGTTCCATTTGCCTTGCGCTTGTGATGATATGAGATTCTGCAGACAATGAGTGATGTTATGTGAGGGAATTGGCATAGCTGTTATGCTGCACGCTGGTCCATAGGGGTCAGAGAAACACAGCCAGTGTTCTATGGCGCCAATCTATCTCATCACCCAGAGGACTTCTGACTATCCCTCTACATACTCCCTCCTCTACCTTTCTCTCCCACTCTCGCCATATTTAACCCATCTTCTTCCTTAATTTCCATTTCCCCCTTCACACCCCCTGTAATCTCTCCCCCTTCCCTTGAGCCCCGACCCATGACTCCTTACAAGTTTCTTGTATTCTATGGGTACTCCAATTTAAACATATACATTTAAATATTTAAAGCTAGCCTCCACATGTGCGGATGTGTGACACTTGTCTTTTGGAGTCTGGTTTCCTCCACCAGAATGGTTATTTTCAGATCCATCCATTTACTTCTAAGTTTTATAATTTTATTTTTCTTCATAACTAAATAGCGCGCGCACGCACGCGCGCGCGCACACACACACACACACACACACACACACACAGGCACACACATTTTTTCTTTATTGATTTGCTAGTTGATGAACATCTGGGTTGTTTATCGTTCCTGGCTTTTGTGAATAAAGCATCAGTGAACATGGATATGCAAGTATCTCTGTGGTAAGATATAAAGTCTTTGAGTATATTTCCAGGAGTGGTATAGCTGGATCATGTGGTGAATTCATTTCTAGCTTTTTTTGGGAACCTGCACAATCATTTCCACAGTGGAGGTATTGGCTTTTATTCCCATCATTAACGAATGTGTTCTTGTTTCCCACTTCCACACCAGCATTTGGCTTTTGTTTTTGTTTGTTTTAATCTTATCTATTCTGACTCATCTCAAAAAAAGACAAAATCTCATAGATTTAATTTGCATTTCCCTGGTGGTTAATGATGCTGAAAAATTTTAGAACTATTTCTCAGTCATTTGTATTTTACCTTTTGAGAACACTTTTGGTTTCATGCTCTAATTTTTAATTAGGTTGTTTATTTTCTTGCTGTTTAATTTTTTGAGATCTTTTTATATTCTCGATACTAATCCTCTGTCAGATGTACAGCTGGTGATGTCTTTTCCCCATTCTACTGAAGGCTGCTACGTCATCTGAAAGATGGTGTCCTTTGGGAATAGAAGCTTTCACGAGGCCCGATTATCTGATTGGCCAGGTCCCTTTCAGGCAGTTTCTTTTTTTCTGTACTTATCAGCTGAACTGTTTCCATATTTAATCCTCTATCAGGTTCAGTGTATCAGATCTTATGTAGAGGTCTTTGATCCATTTGAAGTTGAGTTTTGTGCAAGATGAGACCATTTCCATGCTATTTTTATTACCATAGTTATATGATGTAATTTGAAACCAGAGAGAGATATACCTCTAGCAATGTTTTTATTGCTTGGGATTGTTTTGACTACTATAGGTAATTTGTGTTTCCATATGAGTTTTGAGATTGTTTTTGCAGTTTCTGAGAAGAATTACATTGCAGTTTTGATGGGGGTTGAATTGTATCTATAAATTGCTTTTGGTAGGATGACCATTTTTATTTCACCAATCCTGCCATGAGTGTGAGAGGTCTTTCTGTCTTCTGAAGTCTTTTCTAATATCTTAAACACAATTCTTTCACACCCTTGGTTATATTTTTTCTAGGATTTTGTTTGAGACTATTTTGAATAGTATTGTTTCCCCTATTGCTTTTCCAGTATATTTCATATTTTTATATAGGAAAGTTACCGATTTTATGTATTAATTTTGTATTCTGCTACTTTGCTGAAAATATTCATGAGTTATATTTTCTGGTAGAATCTTTAAGGTATTTTATAATAGTCAGATCATCTGCAAATAAAGGTTCTTTGATTTTTTTCTCCTTTCCTATTAGTATCCCCTTTATATCTTCAACGTGTCTTACTTCTCTACCTAAGACTTCAAGCACTACATTGATCAAAAGTGGGGGGAGCCTTGTTAAAAAACACACAAAGATCCAACAAAGAAAGAGAACTACAGGCCAATTTCCCTTATGAATATCGATGCAAAAATACTAAATAAAATTCTTGCCAACCGAATCCAAGAGCACATCAAAATGATCATTCACCATGATCAAGTAGGCTTCATCCCAGGGATACAGGGATGGTTCAATATACGGAAATCCATCAATGTAATCCACTACATAAACAAACTAAAAGAAAAAAACCACATGGTCATCTCATTAGATGCTGAAAAAGCATTTGACAAAATTCAGCATCCTTTCATTCTAAAAGTCTTGGAAAGAGGAGGAATTCAAGGCCCATACCTAAACATAGTAAAAGCAATCTACAGCAAACCAGTAGCCAACATCAAACTAAATGGAGAGAAACTTGAAGCAATCCCACTAAAATCAGGGACTAGACAAGGTTGCTCTCTCTGTCCATATCTTTTCAATATAGTACTTGAAGTTCTAGCGAGAGCAATTGGACAACATAAGGAAGTCAAAGGGATACAAACTGGAAAGGAAGAAGTCAAACTATCATTATTTGCAGATGATATGATAGTTTACTTAAGTGACCCGAAAAACTCCACCAGAGAACTTTTACAGCTGATAAACAACTTCAGCAAAGTGGCTGGTTATAAAATCAACTCAAGCAAATCAGTAGCCTTCCTATACTCAAAGGACAAGCAGGCTGAGAAAGAAGTTAGGGAAATAACATCCTTCACAATTGCCACAAACAACATAAAGTACCTTGGCGTGACTCTAACGAAACAAGTGAAAGATCTGTATGACAGGAACTTCAAGTCCTTGAAGAAAGAAATCAGAAGAAGACCTTAGAAGATGGAAAATATTTCTTGCTCTTGGATTGGCAGGATCAATATAGTAAAAATGGCCATCTTGCCAAAAGCAATATACAGATTCAATGCAATCCCCATCAAAATCCCAATTCAATTCTTCATAGATCTATAAAGAGCAATTCAAATTCATCTGGAGTAACAAAAACCCCAGGATAGCTAAAACTATTCTCAACAATAAAAGGACTTCTAAGGGAATCAATATCCCTGACCTCAAGCAGTACTACAGAGCAATTGTGTTAAAAACTGCATGGTATTGGTACAGCAACAGGCAAGTAGATCAATGGAATAGGATTGAAGACCCAGAAATGAACCCACAGACTTATGGTCACTTGATCTTTGATAAAGGAGCCTTGTCCCTAATTGTAGTGAAAATGCTTTGAGTTCTTCCCAGCTTAACACAATGTTGGCTGTGAGATTGTTGTAAATTGCCCTCATCACATTGACATACATCTCCTATATCTCTAATTTCTTTAGGACTTTTATGGGATGTTGAGTTTTGTCAAGACCTTTCTGCACCCAGTGAAATGAATAGTCCTTGAGACTATTTATATAGTGGATTGCAATCATTGCTTTACATATGCTGAACTATCCTTGAACCTCTGGGATGACATCAGCTTCTTCATAGTGAGCAATCTTTTAGATGTTTCTTAAATGTGGTTTGCAAGATTTCATTGAGAATTTTTGTGTCTATATTTATCAGGGAGATTGACTTATAATTCACTTCTTTGCTGAGTCTTTATATAGTTTTGCATGTGGGCAATACTGGCTTTGTAGAAGGAGTTTGAAAGTGTTTTCAGGTTTGAGGGCTTGATAGGATTTTAATAGCCAGAGGCTGTGGACATCGTCAGGGAAACAATATTTCCACAGCCAGATAGTACTGCTGTGCTCATGAACTCTCAGCACCCGTGACTGCATATAGCAGATCAGCCCAAGATGAAGCTAATCCCCCAGCATGGATATGGGAGGGGTTCACAAAGCCCACGGATCTCTAGGAAGCGATTAGCAAGGAATGGCGCTATTGGGAAAAGAAGAGTCAGGTTTCTTCAAAAATGTGGTTCCTGGATGCTTTGTGCTCCAGTAACTGTTCTCCACCCATATACAGTAGGTGGAGTCTGTGAGTTAAGAGCACAGGAAACTGAGAAGGAATAGTGGTGGTTGAGATAAAGAAGTTAGAGAGAAGGAAACGGCATGGATTTGAAGAAATACATTATATGAATGCAGGAAATTCTCAAATAATACAACAGGAAAGAGGCCGTGTGAGTGCTATTGGTAGTGTAGCACATACAGTGTGCGTACTCTGGACAGGGTGGAATGAGAAAGTGTGGGATGGTAGTATACAGAAATGATGGGCAATTTAGAATTTATGAGTGATTTATCTATGAAGGTTTAATATTTTCAGACCACTGTTGTCTGAGTGTAATTGAAACCAAGTGTAGCTGTTGATTTTCTTCCTGAGGTAGCTAAATGTCCCTCAAGAAGCTCCTTATCAAGGCACGGCCCACTCTGGTTTAGAGTTTGAGATAATAAAGTGCACTATGGATGACAAGATCTAGAGGCAAATGGCTCCTTGCTGGCAGGGGTAGCTGGGGTACCTCACATTTTAGAGAAACAGGAAGCAGAAAGGGAACGGGAAGGGCTATAAAACCTCAAGGTGCTGTCCTAGTAAGCCATTTCCTCCGGCAAGACTCTGCCACCTAAAGGTTCTACAATCACCCAAAACAGCACCACCTACTGGGGACCAAGTATTCAAGCCCATAAGGCCATGGAAGGGGGGCATTCCACAATCAAAACATTCTATCCTTGGTCCCCACACTGTCACTGTTATCTCATACTGCAAAATGCATTCATTTAAACTCCAAGAGCCCCCATAATCCTTATCTGTTCCCACACTGTTCAAAAGTCCAAAGTCTCTTCTGAAACTCAATCCAATCTAACTGCAAACCTCTATAAAATACAGATAAAAATCAAGCTCCATACTTATACAAGGATCAGAATAAACATTCCTATTCCAAAAGGAGAAGAACTGGTGGGCAGCAAAGAAACATTGAACCAAAGCAAGATGAAAGGCATTCATGGCAAACACTAAGTCCTGCAGATCTGTCTGCACGAAGCACCTGAGGCTGGTATTGGCATCATGTGGGCTCCTGCAGGCTTGGGTTTCCCAGCCTCTTCAGTTCTGCTGCCTGTGGCACAGAGAACTTCTCTCTTGGGTTTGCTCCACTATGTCTCTGTAGGTTTCCTCAAGTGTCTCAGGAATGAGGTCACTGGGGCAGCATGCACACACAAATATCAATGGTATAATCCCAGGACAGGGTCAAAATATGCATGCCCAAGTGTGTTCTGGTGAGGTGAGGCTTTTCTTTTCTTTTCCTTTCTCTTCTCTTCTCTTCTCTTCTCTTCTCTTCTCTTCTCTTCTCTTCTCTTCTCTTCTCTTCTCTTCTCTTCTCTCCTTTTCCTTCCTTCCTTCCTTCCTTCCTTCCTTCCTTCCTTTCTTTTTTTTTTTACTGTCAGTGCACAATGTGCCTTGGGGTTGCAGCTTCTGGAATCTGAGGGGACCCACATCATGTGTGCATGCATCCCAGGGTCATGGTAATTGGCATGCATGCTTAAAAACTGCAGTTACTAGTGACTTTATTGGACTGTGAGCTTCTAGAAGGTGGGGCTGCTTCTTCCATCTTCTAAATCTATGGCTGCATTTTCAGTATCGAGTCAACAGCCATTATTCCTTGTCCACATTCCAGTGCTAAATCTGGTCTGATGCCTCCTTTGTAGATTCAGAGAGGCTTAACCAATATGCTTTGCTAGCAAGTGGTTGGAATGAATGAAACCCAGGCATGGGATGGAGTGTCAGTGACGGGCTGAGACTCCTCTTCTTCCCCCTCCACTGCCCCCTCCTCCTCTTCCTCCTCCTCCTCCTCCACTGCCTCCTCGTCCTCTTCACTCTCCCCTTGTCCTGAGTGTCACTCCCTCTGGCTGTCTTGCAGGTATGCATCGTGCAGAAACGAGACACCAAGAAGATGTATGCCATGAAGTACATGAACAAGCAGAAGTGTGTGGAGAGGGATGAGGTGCGGAACGTGTTCCGGGAGCTGCAGATCATGCAGGGGTTAGAACACCCCTTCCTGGTGAACCTATGGTGAGTGGGAGGTGACTAGGCCCCTGAGAATGGTGTCCTGGTACTCGAAAAATGGAAAGGATCCAGGTGTCGGGGTTCATAACCTACTAGGTATTCTGTAGGGTATGTTCACTAATGAACCTTCGAGGATTCATTTTTACCCTATTCTCTGAGTAAATGAACCAGAATTAAAAAACAAAGTTGTTTGTGTATATTTGAGGGTGTGCATAGTGTGGAATGCTAAATGGTGTCCTGAGTCCAGTATTTTAAAAAATCCCACACAACATCTTAATGGCAAGAAGGACTTGGAGCTTGTGTTTTACCCTATACAGCAGGGTTTCCCTGAATGGAGATGATCAATTCCATTATTTGAATCTGATACCCAGTCTACTATAACCCATGTTTCTGGAATTTTCTCTCCATCCCCATCCCGGACCATTATTTCCATTTCAAATTTGCATCCTAGAAATGCCAGTCTGGTGATGGTTCCCTGCCTTTGGGCCTTTGTACATGGCACCTCCTTTTGCTAAGTTAGCCAGGCACCCCAAAGTCCTCCACTCTTCCCAAGACTTCACTTGTGCATTCCAAGTGCCCTCATAAATTTCTAATACTTTTTTATGTACATCTTACAGAAGGGGTCACTGGCTCATGTTACTTGTGAGCAGACAGAAGGGACTTGAAGGCAGGCTATCTACCTTCATGGTCTCCATCAAACTCCTTGACAGACAGTTCCTGGCTTTGCCAGTTCCCCTATCAACCTTCTCCTTGTCATATTACTTCCTTCTTGTTATCCTTTGCAACCTTCCCGCCCTCCTAGGAATCTGCATAATATGGAGATGCTTGCTGGGTTCATGAGAACTCTGTGCCTTGTATTAACTGTATGCCAGCTCCAGAGTTCATTTCATGGAGGGGTGAGTTACTGCAGCCTTGAGAAGGTTTGCTCTCATCACTCTTCCCCACTGACAGGCTCTGTGATTGGCACCAGTGGAAGCCTAGCATTGATTAGTTTCCATGACAGCTTTGCCTCTGTGGAATGAATGATCTGTGCTTCTGAGCTGTGATAACCCAAGCCGAGCTGTCAAGTGCAATATTTTCACCTGTGTAAAGTGAAGCTGTGGTACTCTCCTGGGACAAAGACAACCCTGGTGAAGGAGAAACAGGAAGAAAAATTGAAATATAGAGAGTGGGGGTAATGCAGTGCCTGGGGGAGCCCTTAGTTGGGACAAAATGAAGGAGGGGGATAAGATAGCCTAATGCTCTTCCTCCAAGCCTGACCTCAGTGGATCTAATCCCTTACAAATGCCATCAAGGAGGCAGTTGTGCACCAAGGGGGTCCCAAGTCAGACCCCAAGTTTAATGAAGACATGGAGGATCAAGAGCTAGATGAACTATATCACAATCTGACAGGACTGTGTACTTCCAGGAAGAAGAGAATGAGAGTCACAAGAAATGGGAGGGGAGGAGAGAAGTGAGTGAGGATGAGATGAAGGAGGAAGAACTAGAGTGCATGATGGGGAGGGGAGGAAGGGACAGGGAACATGAATACATGATGCTGATACTGTCTATGAGTCGGGGGAAGCCAGCATCCTCACCAGAGCTGACCACGCTGGCTGCCTGACCCTGGAATTCCATCCTCTAGAGCTGGGAGTAGTAAGAAACCCCTAGCACTTGTATGGCAGCTTGGCTGGCGAGGGACAGGTTTTGAAAGCAAGCCCTCTCGTCTTTCTGCATCTGTTTTCTCATCTGCAAAGTCAAAGGGACAGGATGGTGATGTCATGGTGTTGTTTACAAACTAAATGAAGTGATAAGAAACAAGCCTCCTGCTCGGTATTTGAGAGGGGTACCCCTTCCATGACTGGTCTCCATGGTCACCAGAGGTCTTCTCTCCAGGCTGGCTCTGGCTGAACATCCCTCTGTTGGGTCACATTCCATCATCAGGCATGGCTCCACGTCTTCCTCTCTCCTCCAGCACTGTACTTGAAGACTTTGAAAGATATACCTCAAGTCTTGGGTACCAGGCTGTTATTGGCTTGATTAAGGGTTATTGGGTAGGCAACTTATTTGCATTTTCATAATGTGCTTGAAGTTTATTTCCATCAACCTGGATGTATTTATTTATTATACTTCCTGTTAAGATGCATTGTAGAACTGGATAAGGAAGACACTTGCCACAATCTAGACAAACCAGCCATGACAGTGAGTACCTTACAGCCTAGGAAGGGGGACAGGTCCTGAACTTAGTGTTAACAGGTGTCATAACAATGATTCTGGAACCTTCTATGAGTAGACATAAGACAAGCCAAGACACAGATATCCACATGCCACCCTAAGATCTTTTATTAAAACAAGATTATAAGAATCATTTAAAGAGGGAGAGAGCTGTTCTGAGTGAACCAGGGAGATTCAGATGCTGAGAAAAGGACTGGAATCCCCCAAGAACCTGTTAGTTACAAAGGGATCTGCACCTTATAAAAGACTACCACCATTTTCTCAGACATAATCCCAGACAGCTTCGCAAACTGGCTTGTGTACACACACCACAGTCAGCCACTGCCTATAGGGGGTTTGGCCTAATGTTGCTTGTATTCTGATGTTAATTTGGATATCCAAATTGTTCACACGAGAGAGTCAGCACGTCCACTGAGGGACCCTCAACTGCCATGTCCACTGACAGATCTCCAGTTGGTTCTTATTGGTAAATAAAGATGCCAGCAGCTAATGGCTGGGCGGGGCACACAGAAGTGTGACTTAGGATTTAGGCTTGGGACTGGGAGAAGAGGGAGGAAGGAGAAGGAGATCAGCTGTGCCAGGAGAGGGAGAAGGAGAAGGAGAGGAGAGATGCCATGCCTGAGCAGAGGACACAGAGGCTCAGCCAGCATGTGAGGAGCCAGTAGAGTGAGGCCCAGTTGGGCAATCCTCTGGGTCCAGAGCAGCAAAGGTACCCTATAGAATGTAGTAAGTAGTGCTTGAAGTTTATTTTGGATTATTGGTGAGAGGTGGATTGACCATGTGGAGGTTAGGAAGTGGCCCAGATGCTGCACTGTTTAAGGCATATCAAAATATAAAATCTGTGTATATGTGTTTCATTCAGGAATGCAAACCATTGGGGCGGGTAGCGAACCCATGGCCAGGATTGATTCAATTGATCAATTTAATAACCACCAGTCTGTCTGACAGAGCATATCTTCCCAAAATGCAGATCTGACTTGTGGATGAAGTACTCCTGTGGTTCCTCAAAGTCCGCATTTGATGTCTACCAAGGCTGGGCTCTGATACAGTGTTCAGTCTGTCCCCCATTTCTGTCCTCCCTGCTATCTTGGTCCTTTTTACTGCAGCTCTCCGGAGTGGCCTCTAAGTAGTAACTGAGACTGCTTTGCTCACCTCTCCAGGCCCTCGGACATCTGTCCCTATGCTGGAACTCCACTAGTCAGGGTTTCCCACGAATGTATGTTCTTTCTCCTGCAAGCCTCCATTTAATAGGCAAGTGTTCCCTGGACTCCTAGTTGGGAGCCAGGCACTGTCTTGTTTCCAAGCGTCCAGAGACGGTATAGCTCTGCGTCCTCCCAGGATGCTCAGCTGTTGCAGGACAGGACAGCAATGTTGGGTTCATCTGCCTTCTCCATTAGCAGTGCTCTACTCCCGGAGGAACCGGGGCCTCCTTCTTCACTGTGCCACCAATGTCTGCTACAAAGGAAATCCAGTTGTTCAGTACTGCTATGTTTGTTAGTTGCTGTAATAGATAAAAGTTCCAGAACTGAGTTCCATTATCACCCCTATCTTCCTGGCAGAGGAGAGCAGTCAGTCTCACACACTGGAAGCACCAGCTACAACTTTCCTCCCTCAGTGACAGTCTCTCTCTCTCTCTCTCTCTCTCTCTCTCTCTCTCTCTCTCTCTCTCTCTCTCTCATCCCTATCATGACTAAAATAGTGAGTTTCCAAACACCCACCATGTCCTGGGGACTGGGCTTCCCAGTCAAGCCCTGACACAGTGAAGGACAATGCTGGTGAGGTTTTTATAACTCCAATTGTGATGTCATTGGCTTCCATGTATCCTAAACACTCTCATCACCATGGTAACCTCTGGCATCAGAGGAAGAGGCTATGCTGCCTTACCTAGGGTCCTTTCCTGTCTTGGACTGTCCTGGCACGTGCACTGACCTTGGTGTCTTTGGCTCACGCTGTAAGGACTCTGGGTTTTCATTCTTGTTGCGATGGTCAGGGGCTGCTATTCTGAATGGGGAGGGGGAGGGTTCTGAGTGTGAGCCACATGGCTCACGAGATGCACCTTGACACTCAGAGATCTGTGTGAGAATCCAGGGGCCACACTGCAAATCAAGGCTCAGTTGTGGTGCAGCTGGACCAGGGGGGATTGGCTCTGTATGCCAGGAAATCCCCGGGGGACCCAGCAGCCCACCAAGGAGCAATACGAGAGTCCTGTGCACAACCAGGACTCCCAGAATCCCCTAGTTCTGTTGAGCTGCCCTGCCATGCCACCTCTAACTGCTTTCTGTGTTTTCCATGTGTTCTTCTGTAACTAAATCTCACGTATATATTTGTTACTGTGTGCTGGCCAAATAGCAGATGAAAGCAACCAAAAAGGGGGAGAGATTAGTTTTGGCTCACAGTTTGAGGAATTGCAGTTGGTAGGATGGAAGGATGGGAATTGGGGCTCTGTCTGAGGCAGTGGGCACTAGTGGCAGGACTTGTGGCATCCTAGTAAGTCGGGAAGCAGGGAGTTCCATAGGATTCAGAGACAGGCTATAGCCCACACAACTCCCTCCCCCACTCCTGGTCTCTCACTTTCTCCAGCTCAGGATCAACATCCAAACTCCCCACAATAGCACCATCAACTGAGAACCCAGTATGCAAGCACACGGACCTGTGGCGACACTTCACACTGAGATCTCTTCACTCTGAAACCATCCCACCATGCTTTTTCTATCATCATGGTGACAGTGATTTGTCACTTCTAGAGTGAGGCTCTTTCTCTTTTTATCAGTGTATCCTCAGTACTGTCTTACAAGACAGACATCTCCATCTCCAGCTTACAAACTGGGGAGTCCGAGGTCAGAGTTTTGAATTATTCACCCATGATTACAAGCTCACCCAAGGCAGAACGGAGATGAGAAGCCAGAGTACAATAGTGAATTCTTCACCGGCTCTCCTGGGGTAGGGAAAAGGGGACGAACCCTGGTTCCTAATGTTTTCTACTCTCTGAGGAGTCGAGGCACCCACTGCTTATCTAAATCTAACCAGCTGGTGTCAGACAGCTTGAAAATTTTCCTGAAAAAGTTGCAGTTGATTTTTGGTGTTAGTACAAGCTGGCTCCTGACTATCCTGCTGGGTTCAAATCTTACTTCATAGCCTAGGATCTCTCAGCTTCTCTCTGCAAGTAGGCTCATAGTTAAGCCTCTAAAATATCAAGATGCGAGAGGAATGAGTTTTAACACCAGAGAAAAGGGATGATGAATAGGTGCCAGGCAGAGTAGCTGAGGCAGGAAATAGTCCATGGTCTTGATGGGTGCATATCCTTCCAAAGGCCTGTATCCTCACCTGAAACGGGGAGAACACCCAACCTCTCCCGTGTTCTATAAGGCACGGGCCAACTGAGATCCCAGGAATGACAGCCTTTTGGAAATTCTGATGTGTCATGCCATGTATATTTTTACACTTCTTTGAGAAAGCATGAGGCATCGATAACAATCAATACATTTGCTGACAATTTATATGCATGAAATTGCTGGCAGGAGGCAGTGAATGTGTAGATAAAGCCCATAGATGTTTGACAACCAAGAGATTTTATGTTAAGCTCATATGCCAAGAAGCACCAAAATTGCACTAGAATGTAATGCATTTGAACATGAAGCCCTCACCTGTTTGAACCAGTGCAATTAAATGGGGAGAGTAGGGTCCTGATCCCTGTGTTTCAAAGTCATGTGACAGCTCCATCCTCACATCCATACACCCTCCTCCCACAGATCTTTATCTCTGATGCTTCCTCTGCCTGATGTGATTTTCTGAAGACTCCTGGGAGAGGATTTCCCTGTAAATTTCACACCTCAACTATCGCCTGGATTTTAAATCCAGTAAAGTCCATGTCGTGGTCAGTATCATGTCTCCACAGCATCTGATTGTTAAAGGCTGAGAAGTCCCAGAGCATGGTACCAGATCTCCTGAGGAATGCTGAGCATGTAATAGAAGATACTTCGAAGTGAGACAGGAAGCTACTGGCTCAGATCTCCCTTCCTTCTTTTATATGTCCCTCCCCCATGACATCATGAGCAGCCATCACCTAACTCTAATTACCTCCCCAAAGCCCCAGCTCCCTACCCCACTAAGACAAATCTGGAGGTGTGGTCTTTAACCCAAGACTCTGAGGGACCCACTCGACAGCAGCATCCAGTGTGATATGCGAAGACCCTGCCTTCGGCTCGCCTTACCTTCCTGCACCGTGTTCTCCCTGCATTCTTGACTATGAATGATGTGATGTCAGCCACTGCTCCTCCTAAGCCTTAGTTTCCCTTCCTGAGAAATGGCGGGACATGCTGTGACCCGGCAAACAGGTACATGGGTGAACACTGCCCAGAACTTTGCAGAACTCTCTTCCTCTCTGAGCCTGATCCCTAAGAGCACAGTGGGGTCTCCCTCTCTTCCACCATGTGTCTGCACACTTGGATTGCTCCTCTGCACCACATCTCGGCTCTCCTTACATAGATCTCCAGCCTTAGATCCATGCAAAGCTGAAAGAAAAGGAAGGCAGTGAACACATGTGGGTTATCTTTGATGAAAACTGAGCCTTATAGTGTGAGAAAAATTCCTTGGCTTTTGTTGGCTTCCCAACTCTGGGCAGGGTCTACCTCTTCTGTAGAAGCCTGTCAGCCAGCAGCTTGCAGACTTGGTCAGTAGAAGCAGCAGGCACATGGGGCTACTCCACAGCACCTTCAGAGACTGGGTTTATCCATGGCCTTAGCACACTGGGCCCTGCCCTGCGTGGAGCAGCTTTCTGAAGCATACTGTGAGACTGCACGTCAGAATCCGCCTCAAGAGCCTCCTGTAGGGATGGACGCCTCTGTTCCCAGCCTCTGGATAAGGATGGTAGAGACAGGACTTTAAAAGTTGTTTTCATTTTCTTTGATTCCCAGCCTCAGTGGGGATTCTTAGCAGAGTTCCAGCCTTCAGACCATGAAGTCAATAGATATCTGAGTTGGGTCCCTGCAGTGGTTTGCATAGAAACGGCCCCCATAGACACATGCGTTTGAATGCTTGGACACCAGGAAGTGACACAATTAGGAGGTGTGGCCTTAGAATAGGTGTGGCCTTGTTGGAGTAGGTGTGTAGCTGGGGGGTGGGCGTTGAGGGCTTAGTGTCTCAGTTTACTTCCTGTGCCCTGCAGATCCAGATGTAGAACTCTCAGTTCCTCCAGCACCATGTCTGCCTGCATACTGCCATAAGCCAGTATGAAATATTTTCCTTTGGAAGAGTTGCCGTGATCATGATGTCTCTTCATAGCGATAGAAACCTTAAGACAGTCCCTAAGGACACAGAAGAAAAGCTACTGTGTGACACCTTTGGGGAAGTGATCCATCAGGAAGAACAAGAGGTAGAAATAACCCTCCTGATGCCCCACGTATATTTAGTCTGGGGCTCCACATTTATATTTGATGATCTACAGGGTGTTGATGTCACAGTCTATCCACAACAGGCCCGGAGGAGGAAGGAAGAATCAGGGAGAGGTAGCAGTGTGTCCAGATGTGAGAGCTTGGCCTTCACACCACATCCCCACTTGGGAGGGATGTGGCTCTGGTTGTTTGGAGACAGTAGCTGGTCTGTGTGTCCTGCCAGGTACAGCAGTTACAGGAGATGGGTCACTCCTGTCTTTCCCTCCTAATTATGCACTTTCGTGTGAGGTCCAGTGAGAGGGAAAATCAGCCTACATGCTTCTGGAAATTTGCAGCCTGTCCACACCTGCCAGGTCTGCACAGCTGGAGTAATGAGATTTTGGTGAGCCGTGTGCAGGACCAGGGTGTGGGCCTGGATGTCAATCTCAAGGGACCTCGGGCTTACAGGTATCCTCTGGGTGACAGTGCAAAGCACATGGGGACTCGAGTTAGATCCACCGAAGGTCCAGCTAGAGGCAGGCAGGGGAAATGAACCAGGTTTTAATTGAAGCAGTTATTTGGGCAGAAACAACCTACATGTGGAGGGCTTGTGTTCTTGGTACTGAACAGGAAGCAGAGAGCCTAATAAGGTGTAGACGAGCAGGTGCCTCGGGGACCTGTCTTAAAGAGTATAATGAGTATATTAAGTATCTGCCATTACAACATCTTTACTATATGACCATGTACTCTTGAACATCTGAAGATGCATTGGAACTGTATGTGTTGTCAAGCTGCTGTTTCCAGTTTCACTTACTCGCCCCTCAAATGCATCCACATACCTCTCTGGCATGCTCCAAACTAGTGGAACTGGCTTAAAGAAGAGTTTTATTCTGTTCTCTTTAAATTTAATTTTCTTTTCCCTTCTCTTTGCTTTTCCAAATGGTCCAAGCTTTAAGGCGTCATTAAGCCAGGTAGTTTGGCACTGCATCCCAGTCAGGGCCTTCCTCCCAGCCTCCAAACCCAGCTGCTTCCTAGGGCTGTCCAGGTCCCTATACTCAATAGGGTTTCATTCCACTACCACCTACCCATGAGCTCCGACTTATACCAGAAAATGCCCAGTGCCCCATTCGCAAAGCTACCCCAAGTTCACCCAAAGATGCCAAGGAATTCGGTTCTTGAGGTTGGGGGCAGAAAATCAATAGTTCCTAGGAAACTGGAACTGTGGAAGGTATGGGCAGTATATAGGATGTGTGCAGTGTGTGTGTGTGTGTGTGTGTGTGTGTGTGTGTGTGTGTGTTAACTTGGAGGTCAGAAGTACATGTCAGGTGTCCTTTTATTTATTTCTACCTTACTTTATTTTGTTTTTTGAGACGATCTTTCATCAGAACTTCCAGTTCACCTAGACTAACTGGCCAGTGAGCCCCAGGGATCCTCTGGTCTCTGTGCCTGACTTCTTATGTGAGTTCTGGGGAGCCAAACTCATGTCCAGATCTCCAGAGGGGTCGAGGAACCTACAAGATGTGGGCCCAGGTGAGATGGGCTCCCAGGACAGAGTCTTGTTAGGACTGTGGGACCCCAGTCCCTGCCTTTACTATGTCTCTTCCTCTTTGTGAACTGGGCTTTTTTTTTCAGTGCCTTGGCCTCCTATGACCTTCCTTCCACAAAGCAACAGGACTGACTTACCATGCACAGGCGCCTCCAAAACAACCCTTTCCTCTTTCTTCTCCAAGCACCTTGGCCTTTGCTATAGTAATGGAATGTTGATCCACTTAGTCATCCTCTCTGCCTTCCGGATGCAAGGAAGGAGCAGGGGTAGATCAGGGAAGGAGCAGGGGTGGAGCAGGGGTGGAGCAGGGGTGGAGCAGGGGTGGAGCAGGTATGGAGCAGGGATGGAACAGGGAAGAAGCAGGGGTGGAGCAGGGAAGGAGCAGGGGTGGAGCAGGGTTGGAGCAGGGGTGGAGCAGGGAAGGAGCAGGGGTGGAGCAGGGGTGGAGCAGGGATGGAGCAGGGGAGGAGCAGGGATGGAGCAGGGAAGGAGCAGGGGTGGAGCAGGGGTGGAGCAGGGATGGAGCAGGGATGGAGCAGGGGTGGAGCAGGGAAGGAGCAGGGGTAGAGCAGGGGTGGAGCAGGGGTGGAGCAGGGATGGAACAGGGAAGGAGCAAGGATGGAGCAGGGGTGGAGCAGGGGTGGAGCAGGGATGGAGCAGGGGTGGAGCAGGGATGGAGCAGGGATGGAGCAGGGGTGGAGCAGGGGTGGAGCAGGGATGGGGCAGGGATGGAGCAGGGATGGGGCAGGGATGGGGCAGGGATGGAGCAGGGGTGGAGCAGGGGTGGAGCAGGGGTGGAGCAGGGGTGGAGCAGGGATGGAGCAGGGGTGGAACAGGGATGGAGCAAGCCACAGCTGGGAGGCTGCCTGGTGCCCTGTGAGTAGAGAACTGCAGATGACAGATCTGAATCTCAGGTCACCAACCACAGGACTTTAGACAATGCACTGAGTCTCATTTGCAGAATGTATGACATAGGAACCATGTCCAGTTCTCAGATTAAGGTCCCAGTGCCTGATGGCTCCTGCCACTTGGCCAGCTGGTTCCCCTTACTTCCTGAGTGCTCCTGGGTCTACACTTCCTGCTCTCCCTTCCCAGGCTTCTACTCGGAGTTATGATTCCTTGCTCTGAATTTGCTATATCTATTTTTAACATTAATTTTTTGTAGGTGATGTCGAGAGCCACCCACAGTCATTTATGAATTTGCCAAGAGAGTTGGACACGGATGGCTCTATTTTTAAAGTGGTTGCAAGTGTGAGGAGTTGTTTATGAGGCAGCTTTGGTGCCCAGTTGCACCCGTGTGCCACTGCTCTCAAGGGCTTGGGTGATGAGCAGGTCCTCAGGGATGCCATGGTGGGTGGGAGAGAGTACTTTATTAATGTATCAGCAAACGCCCCACACCTCATTGTGATTGTGGTGCCGATCACACAGTGGGTATTGACAGACCCGGCTCGTTGCTTAACCTCATCTCAGCATGCACCCAGGGTCCACAGAGCCCTTGCTAGGTTAGTGGATTAGTTGCTTTCGGTTGCTGTAATAAAATACCACGGCCAAATGCAACTCATGGAAGAAAGAGTTTATGTTGGTGTCTGATTCCGGAGGGACCTGTTCATCATGGCAGAGCAGCAAGCAGCAGGCACTGGCAGCAGGAGCGAGAAGCTGAGAGCTCACATTTCAACCACAAGCCCAAAGCAGGGAGAGCAAACCGGAAGTGGCAGGTAGAGCAAACCGGAAGCGTCAGGGAGCTTTTGATTAAAGCCCACTCTCAGTGATGTATACCTTCCAGCAAAAGGGCACCATTAAATCCCCCAAAGAGCACCACCAACTGGACGGTGGCGGCCCAAATCCCCAAGTCTATGGGGGATAATTCTCATTCAGACCCCACGGTGTGGTAAAGCTTCGGGCTTCAGTAAATGAGGAAAACTAGAGGTAGAGCCTTAAACAAGTAAGTCAACTTCTGCCAGTCCGTATCACTCACCTTAGAACAAAAGATAGGCTTTCTGGTGGCTGTCATTATGTTATTACATACAGTTCAGGACACAGAAGCTGAGCAAATACCATCTATCCATCTCAGTGTCCCCGGATCCATCTCCTCAGACTGACCTTTGTAGTGATATTTTCAAGCTCTGAGCAATTACATTATGGAATTTTGTTGTGTGTCACACAGTAAGGAATTAAATCATTTTTCATGGCAACCTAGAAGTTCTATATGTTCATTAATGTTCTTAATACTCTATTAATTAAATTTGTTACCTAGTGTATATAATTCATTCTGATTACTCTCACTACTACTGTCTCCCTCCCTCCCACAGCCTTAACTCCCCCTCCCTACCATTACAGATTCTTTCTCTATGTCCCTTTCTTTTGTTTTATGACTCAATGAATTTAACCAGTGCCATCCAAGTGACCATGGCTTTGAAACTAGCTCCTGGGGTCTGGAAGGCTCAGCAGTGGGTGTTCAGTTGATAATAATGACTCCTCTGCTTCTCAGAGGAAGTCAGCTCATTGAGTCCTTGGTATAACAAATCTTGTACAAGTCCAGTGCATGTAACCACAGCTACTGTGAATGGATGATTGCAATGGATGTGCCATGGCAGGATGTCATGTTGTGGCTCTTCTCACTGTCTTTCAGCTTATACATTCTTTCTACCCTTTTTGTTGACATTCTCTTACCTGCCTTACAGAGGGTGTTATGATATAATTGTCTTGTTTAAGGCTGAGTGCTTAACCGACGTTTATTCTCAGCTCCATGAACATCCATCCTCTGTATTTACTGTCATTCAATACAAAGAGAGGCTTCTGTGAATAAGATCGGACATAGCATTTGTCTAGAGATATGAACATAAATATTGAGAAGGCAGTTTGATACTATTTCAATTTGGCTATATATGTATGTCTGTATATACATATATAGTATATAAATACATTTATTTATATATATATATGTGTTTATATATATATGTGTTTGTATAATATATAATTATGTAATATATTAATATAGTATACTTTATATTATATTAATATATTATATAAGTATATAATCTACATGCTATAATATAATATATTTATATTACATAATATATATAAAATAAATATACATGTATAAATATATTATATATGTATGTACATACATATATATGTATAAATTATAAAATAGATAATATATTAAAATATATTAATGATATAATTATATTTATATATTATATATGATTTATATTTATATATTATACATTTATATGTGTATTTTTTATATATGTGATATATTTATATGATATATATGGTATAAATATGTATATTATGTGTGTATATATACATATATACATATAAATGTGTGTGTATATATATATATATATATATATATGTAAGTTCTCACCGAAGGCATCTGTCTTCCCCAGTTTTTTTAACTGTGTTCAAAGGACCAAGCAGGAAACCCTCTGTGGAATTGGCCTCAAGTCTAAGTATAGAGTTGTTGGTTATCCCTGTGACAGCTGTGCCATTGTTGCATAGTAGGCTCACTTTGTCTGGTAGGTTGGTATTTCAGTTCATGGGATGACAGCTGGCTGAGACTGTTAGTGACTTTTCTCCTCCCACAGCCTACATAGCACCGCCAAGTACTGCGGAATCTAGCTAGCAGGGAGGACACTTACAGCTCAGGCCAGCTTGATTTCTTTTCATTTTTATGAATGGATTATGAAATGTTGTATATATTCACAATAGAATTTTGTATGGATTTAAAGAAAATGTAATTATTAAATCTGTAAGCCAATGGATGGATTTTAAAATAATTTCATCAACTAATGGCCACCTAGATTGATTCCACTTCCTAGCTATTGTGCATAGAACTGCTGTGAACATAGATAACAGGTAAAGTATAATGGAATCTAGTATTCTTTAGGTGTATACCCAGGAGTAGTCTAGCTGTGTCATATGGTAGTTCTATTTCCAGCTTTTTGGGAAGCTTTCAGACTGATTTTTAAAGTGGCTACATTAATTTCTACCTGCTGCCTTTGGCTTCAGTTTGGTTTTGTTTTTTTGCAAGACCTTGAGCTCATCATTAAGTTATTAATAGAATTGCATTCATTTTCTGTAGATACTTGGCAAATAAACTTTACTTGCAGGACTGCTTTGATTGCGTCCAATAAATTCTGATATATTGTGTTCTCATTTAACTTGTTTTTACTTCCTTTTTTATTTCTTCAGTGACCAATTCACCATTCATTTACGTGCTATTTAATCATCATGAGGTTGTGTACTTTCTGTAGTTTCTCTTGATGTTGATATCTTTTGATATTCCATTACTGTGAGATAGAATACAGGAAGTTATTTTAATTTTCCTATGTTGAAACTTTCCTTTAATCCAAGTAAATCATCTAATTTGAATAAATTTCTATGGACTTCATAGAAGAACATGTTTGGGTGGAATATTCTCTAGATACCTGTTAGGTCAATTTGTTTTCTGATGTCACTTAACTCTCGTATATTTCTCTTTAGTTTTTGTCTGAATGACCTGTCAATGAGTGGGGTGTTGAAATCACCATTATTATTGTCTTGTGTTAATATGTGGCTTTATATCTAGTAGTATTTGTTTTGTCAAGTTTGAAGCACATGTGCTTGGTATGTATATATTTAGTATCCTCTTGATTGTTAGCGTAATGACTATAAAGTGATTTTCTTTTCTCTTTAGAAAAGTTTTGATTTTAAAACTATTGTGTCAGATATCAGAATAATTCTTGATTTTTAGTTACATTCACTTGAAATATTTTTCCATCTTTTCACTCTAAGGGGTTATCCATCTTTGACAGCGATATGTGTTTCTTAGGATCAACAAAAAAGATGGATTCTGTTTTCTAATCCAGTCTGCTAGTCTGTGTCTTTTTACTGGGGGGATTGAGAGCATTGATAGTCAGAGTTGTAATAGTTCTTATCTTGGTATTAGTGAGTGGTGTTTTCTTAGACCTTTTTGGTTAACTATCCTGATGGTACATACTTCCCTCTCTGGATTCTTCAGCGTATTTATCCTTCTCTTCCGTCTAAAGTATTTTTTCTATGATCCCCCATAGAACTAGCTTATTGGCCATTAATTTTTTTACCATACTAATTCCACACATCTAATCTACAGTGCCCTTGGCTATTTCCTTCTTATGTTTGTGACAGTGGCAGAGCTAGCAATGGGTTGTCGTAAAAATACATTCCCTATCATCATGCCCACCAAAGAGAAACACAGAGTAAATAAAAAAGCTGTGTCTTATCAACATGACAGTGGTGACTGGTGGACTGACAAGAGGACCTCAGCATATGGAACACTGGAGAAGGATGCACATAGTTAAGAAGCCCCATCATGAGTTGTGCACACTCCAAGGACGTGTGTGTATAGCTGCTAAGGGAACGGAAAAGCATCTGAAGAACATTTGAACTGTGACCAATTTGTACCATGAAGCCCAGACCTACTTCTGCTATGTTAAGATGCTGTCTGCCAGAACCACTAGAGTGGGAAATGACACACATCAGCAAAGCAGCCTCATGCTGAGTTTGAGTGATGGGATTATGGACCTGTCCTGGAATTTCCATCTCATTATTTATTTGCTCTCTGCAGACCATTGTGTGCCTGCCCTTTAATTCTTTTGTTTCCTTCCTCCCACCCTGTTCAAGATGCTACTTCAGTAATGACTCTTTCTTGACCTAGGTGGCTTTAGACTGCTTGAGAGCTTTCAGAATTTCAGTCTTGATGGGTTTAGTCCATTATGCCTTGTGATCCATCGGGCACCTTCTATTTCTGTGAACAGAATTTGTTGGCCACACAAACACAGCCATTCACAATGTCCTGGAGATGGTGTTTTAATACTACAGTGGCTGGCTGGGTCATTGTATTGGGGGCGTCATGACTTCTGACATATCAGTCAGTCCTCCCTTTGGCATGATCTCAATTTCTCCCTCAGGTGCCCATGTTCTGTCCTCTCCATTTTCCTGAGAGCTGACTGATAATACACACCACTCCCGAGATCCAACTATCCTATCACCTGATTTTAGCCCAGGCTAGAACAGGAGAGAAATGGAGAGAAAAATGCCTGAGAGAAGCTACCTGAAAGACCGATGTAAGACGATCTGGTAAAACGAAGGGTCCTCATCAGCAGAGAGGACTTTGTCTAATTTGTACTTCATACCATGAAGTTCAATCAGGGAGGCTGGAGACATGAGTCAGTATTGTATCTCTTATAAACACATCTGTTATTCCTTTCTCTTATTTTATCTTCACTTCTTTCTCCATCCATATGTTCCCAGTTTTGGACAGAGTCACATCCAAATAAACCCACTGTAAGTTGAAACTATTCTTAGTGAAAATACATCAAATACAGCCATATTTTGATGGCCCCCGCATCACTGGTCATTGAAGCACTTCTGGGCCTCTTGAGAGTTCTAGGCAAGAGAAGGGAGAAGATCCAGTTAGGACCTTACTGATGCCTCCATGTGGAAACTGTGTTTGGAAACTTAAGTGTCTCCAGAGGCTCACATGTTCAAGGTTTGATCCCCAGGTGATGGTGCCATCAGGAAGTTGTGAAACCTCTAGGAGGTAGAGACTAGTATGAGGAAGTTACACCAATGGACGCATGTCCTTAAAGGGATTATGGGAGCGGAGCTCCTTCTCTCTTTCTCCTGTCTTCCTCTCTCCCCCTCCCTCCAATCTACCTAGAGAGCATCTCTGCCCCTCCATGAGCTTCCCGTCATGATTCTCTCTCCATACAGTTCCAAAGCAGAAGGGACATGCAGTGCAACTGTGGATAAAGAGCTTTAAAATTGGGAGTCAGGATATCTTCCTTTCTTTCAAGTTGCCTTAAATATGTCTTCTTAGCTAAAGAAAACTGACTAGTACTGTGGTAGGCACAAGATGGGAGACTAATTGTGTACTCATTTTACCCAAATCAAGCCTATGTGGTAAATATGATTGCTTGACTGTTGTCAGTTGGTAGATGACCATTATGTCTCCTAGTTAACCTGAGGTTTTTAGGAGCCATTTTCTCTCCTCAGTGAGACCTACCTTAGGACCTCCAGGAGAAGGTCTAAGTTTCTTTGTTATATCTTCCAAGTCCTTCCTAGCGGGCACCGTGCCCTTTCAGCCATCCCTCCAGTACAGTTCATTCTCCCCTGCTCCATCCTCTTCACTGCTCTTGCTCCTTCTGTGCATGTGGGATGCAGAAAAGGGATGTTGATCTGGGTCAGGTCCAGATGGATAGATGCAAGGAGGGAAGGAGTGGGACTTCCTCTTCCCAGCATCTTCAAGGGAGATGTGTGCAGACAAGGATTTAGGTCAGATGCCTGCATGTCTTGAGGCTGACTGCCTACAGTGGATGTAGCAGCACAGTTCCTAGAAGGCTTAAGTCACGCATCACTAAAGCGCCTCTGTTGGAAATGAGAATGTCAGTCTCACAGCCACAGCTCGGCATGTATGTAGCACAGCCGTTCCTGCTAAAGTAGCATCGGGCCTCCACTGCATCTTCACGCTGCAGGCCGGGTCTCTAGCTTATGTACGTATGTATGTGCAGGCTCCCTAAGTGCACTTGAAAAAAAACTGGAACACAGCCAGGGACCTGGAACTGGAACTCAGAGCTCAGGGGCTGGGATTTCTTTCTAAACTGTGGGCCTTGGAGCACCAGGGATAGAGTCAGATTCAGTGACACACATCAACAAAGCAGGCACTGGCTACCTGATCACTCTGCACGAGCCATTCTTTGTAAGATGGGGGAAGATCTAAGCTTTTCCCAAGACCCCATCTGCCTGGACCTCAGTTTGTTCATCAGTTAAATAAACATAACACACTGGCACTTTCAGGCATGGGCCACTGTAGAGATTAATGCATATAAGGAGCTTAATTAGCACGTAAGCCTTACAGGGCAGCAGCCGCCCACAACCATCCCCAGCAGCATGCAGTTAACTCACTGAGGGGCTAACTTCGGGGTCCAGGGACCTGCAGTTGGAAGGCTTGTGCTGTCACTTGGCCTCAGGCAATTCATCTCTCCCAGGCTGTTAAGTATTTAGATCTTTCATAATGTCAGATGCACAGTGATTGACAAGAGAAGCATATCCATTACCCAGAAATGACAGCAGATGGATTGCAGAGCCTCTTCCCATAGGTCAGGGAAAGCTGCAGCAGACACAAGCAAAGTATCCTGTGTCATACCACTAGTGAGTGGTGGAACCAGGAGTTAGCCCAGAGAAAGCTACCTCCAAAGTCCAGAGAGTCCTGTGGGGTTCAGACAAGATCTCAATCCTGCCAAGTGTCTGCTATGGGGCTTGGGACATAGTAGGTCCAATTTATAGTGCAGTACTTTCAGTCTCTATTATATTTAATTTTGTGTCCATATACATATGGGGGCATCGCAGGTCCTCACTGTGGGACCATGAAAGGTAGCCTTGTTCCCAGTTGAGTTAATGCTCGAAATCCCAGTAGTTCTGAAGGGATGGTAGTCATTTTGCCTGTTCCCAGGCACGAGGCTGCAGCCCTCCATAGATTTGTGGCCATCAGTCATGTAGGCTCAAGGCAGAGTTCCATTTTAATGAGGTACCTAAAGGCCTGGAGACTTAGCCAATAAGCTTTCCTTCCCAGACACTCCTCTATGCAAAAGTTATTTAACCTCAGGCTGGCCCTGAGAAGGTGGGGTATGGTTTTATTCATCCACTTTCTGCTGTGACAATAAATGCCTTAAAACCATGGGCTGCCTCTTTTCCTCAGATCTGCTGTGGGGAGCCATGGAGAAGGCCTTTGCAGATAGAGCCGCCATCTAATCTCCCATAAAGGCCTCTCTGCGCTCCCAGCCAGGCCACCAACCAAGCCCAATCCAAGCCTGCTGCCCACAGAGACAAGAACTCCCACCACAGGACTAGCCAGCCTCCCCACCCATTTTTCCTCTGGCCCCAAGCCATATCAGCCCACGAGCCCCCACTCTGTTCTCAGCTCTTCCACGGCATCCAGCAGTGCCTGGATGTCCAAGAGCCTGAGAACCAGATGGCCCTGAGGCCTCCTTACAGGCTCAGGGACCCCCGAACCATCTCCGGCTGTCCCACACCTCACACTGCACTTCCTCACACCCCAGAGAGGTGTCCCGTGGCTTCCCTATAGCCCAGCGATGGTAAGCACGGTCAACTCCTGTATCCTGCCTCCCTGAGCAGCCAAGCCTTGTGGCAGAGCAGACAAGAGACCCCATAACCCTACAGTGGCAGGTATGAGGAGGTCAAAGGACAATTTGCAGGAGTCAGCTCTCTCCTACTGCATGGGTCTCAGCGATCCAGCTGAACTTGTCAGGCTTGGCCACAAGCCCCTTTACCTGCTGAACCATCTTGCAGGCCCAGAAGCAACACTTGGAGCCGTGGGATTGTCCCAGTGGCTTCTCAGCCTCCTCTCCTCTCTCCATCTGCTCCTCCCCATTTTCTTACATATCCTTAAACATATAAAATGTGTGTTTATTACATAGAAGATTATGTATGACGATGATAACTATGAAATATAAATTTGCTTTGTCATAAATATGTCATAGATTTTTGTGGGCATCAGTCACACACACACACACACACACACACACACACACACACACACACACGAGCCCCAATGCACTGGAGCCTCCTTTTCCTGTCTGGGTATATTTGAGTCCTTCCGAGCTTCCTCCTCTTTGCCCTTCTCCTCCTTCTACCCCTCCTCCTCCTCCTCTTCCACCACCTTCCTCTTCCTCCTCCTCCTCCTCCTCCTCCTCCTCCTCCTCCTCCTCCTCCTCCTCCTCCTCCTCCTCCTCCTCCTTTTCCCTTTCCTCCATACCCTCTAGGGAACAACTCTACCCACAACTATAAAACTATTTTTTTGGCTTCCACTTCTGAATGAGAACACGTTTGTCCACCTTTCTGAGTCTGCTGTACTTCCCATCCATTTAACCCCAGAGTACAGGCATTCATGCTTCCTTGTGACTGCACTATTCCATCATGCATACTTTTTCCATTCCTACTCTTCTGTTGATGAGTGTCTAGGCTGAGTCTACATCACGGCTCTTTTGGAGAGTCAAGTCAACATGGCCAGTGGCATTCCTGCCTGCTGGCCTTTTGCTCTGGTGCTAATTCATTCTGGGAGGGAGGCCTCATCTCTTCCCAGGAGACAGAGCAAACAGTGTTGTTTCACAAGCTTGCTCACTGACACAGTAATCACAGCCGCATTAAACTCTACAGCGCCCCAGCTGTAAGCTTCTCTGACAGTTAATTCAGTGAATGAGCCCTTGCCCTCCATTCTATAAACTGCTGTTGATGGGCGTCTGACATACTGCTCCAGCGCAATCATAACCTCTGTGTTTGCTACTGTCTCCTTTAGAGGTGATAAGAATTGACTGACACTCAGGTAAGAATAATCTCTCAGCTCTGCTGGGCACAGGTACTACAGTGGAGTGTGGCGTGGATGGCCCTAGTTATTGTCATTACCTGCTGACATGGAGGACGCATCAGGCTTCAGGTGCTGACTCTGCTTTACACTGGTTGTTATCTGGGAAACCCACAGCTGGTACCTATTAGATATGATGATGATGATGATGATGATGATGATGATGATGATGATGATGATGAACAACATTTCACATGGAGAAATGGAGGCACTGGGTGCATACAAACCTTCCTGATATGAGCTAGCTACTGAGGGAGAGAACCAGAATGTTCTGTTGCAGCAATGCGCATGTGTGGCAGTTCCCAAAGCAAGTGGTTTCTGAGAGCCCTGGCCTTCCTGATGTCTTTATAAAGAGCTCTCCAAAGCTCTGGGTGGCAGAAGCCATGCAGCAAGTTCAGGTGACATCAGTGAGGTCTGGTCCCCTGAGGCACTCTGAAGAAGCCCGTACCGGCTACCTAACCAGAGCTAATGAGCACCCTGGAGTCTCACTATGTCCAGTTCAGTGGTCACTCCAACTTTCCAATTCTGATATCTCAGCAAATGTCACCAGGCACTCTCCTCCATGTCTGTCATTGCCCCCTTGTAACTGGAAGCTGCTGTGTTGACCGAGGATCAATGATTTTATTTATGTCTGTTCATTTTGAATGTGTGATGTTTCCCTCAGGTGTTGTGATATCATTGGATGAAAGTGTTTGTAAGTGGGGGAAGTCTTATGAAAGGCTTGGGCTACAGTAGGAGTTGGCTTCTCAAGACTGTGGCAGAGAGAACTAAGGCTCACCATCCTTCTAACACACCTGTTTCATGTTGACCTGCTTATTCTGTCTCTATAAATAAACTCTCTAGGTGAGCCCTGATTTTCATGGGTTCTATGAGACCAGCCCAACTTGAGACCAATCCCATGGATAAGAACCAATCCTTGACACTATCAACGATACTCCATCATGCTTGCAGACAGGAGCCTACCATAACAGCCCTCTGAGAGGCTCCACCCAGCAGCTGACCAAAACAGATGTAGAGACCCACAGCAGAACATTAGCTGAAGCATGGGAAGTCTTGTGGAAGAGTTGGAGGGAGGATTAAGGGACCAGAGGGGATAGGAACTCCACAGGAAGACCAACAAAGTCAACTAACCTGGACCCTTGGGAGCTCCCAGAGACTGAACCACCAACCAAAGAACACATCTATACTGGACCTAGACCCTCCTGGACATATGCAGCAGATGTGCAGCTTCGATCTTCATGTCAATCCCCCAACAATTGGAGTGGGGGCTGTTCCTGACTTTGTTACCTGCCTGTGGACCCTGCCCCCCAACTGGGCTGCTTTGTCCTGCCTCAGTGGGAGAGGACGTGCCCAGTCCTGCAGAGGCTTGATGTGCCAGGGTGGATCGTTACCTAAGGGGTCTTTCCCATCTTCAGGGAAAAGGGGAGGACATTTGGGGAAGGAATTTTTTGTGGGGGAGAATGGGAGGAGTTGGGGATGCTGTGATTGGGATGTAAAGTGAATAAATAAATACATCAATGGAAAAATACATATTTATATACACACTCATACTTTGCTTAAAATGGTCAAGAACCTATGATGTCAGTGTCAACTGTCAGCTTGATAGAATCTAGGGTCATCTGAGCAATGGTCCCATCTGACAGGTATTGTCTTAATTTTATGCCTTAATGCTATGGGAAGATCCATCTTCATTGTGAGTAGGACCATTCCCTAGGCAGTGGACCGAGGGTTGAATGGAAGGGAGAGAGTAGGTTGAGCACCAGCACTGGTCTCCCTGCTTCTTGGCTGTGAATGTAAGGGGACAAGCAGCATCAAGTTCCCGACCCTGTGACTTCCCCACGGTGGACTGTGCACCCTGCAACTGTGAGACGAGTAAACCTTTCTCTCCTATGTGTTCCACCTATCAGGGTATTTTATCATAGTAACAGGAAAAGAAACTGAAACCGATGCCTTCTGAGAAAGATATGGCCAGGTGATTTCATCAGTGTGCGGCCACCACTAAGCTTGGTGGATGCAGGGTACGGGTCGATCCAGAAGCATGGAGTCTTGTTGCAGCTGAGAGACACTGTGGGCAGGAGAGGTAGACAGTGGATGTCAGCATTATACAACACAACACTATGTTTGACAACAAACCCTTTGCCATGAGAACGAGTCTATTCTAAAACAATGAAGGAAAGCCAAGCAGAGCGAAAACCTAAAGCAACCGTTTGTGGCCATCCCTGGTGCTATGTGCTGTGCATAGGCACGTGGGCTATGCTCCCATATGCTGACAGCACAGTGGACTCATTCATACCCTCACCACAACCATTTGAGCAGTGTGACACCATGAGTTGTGACATCACTAGATGGCAGTTGTTCAGCGCCACAATGATGTGGTGGCAGCACCGTCCTGCCTGCGCATTCTCACGCATCGTCACGGTGTGGGTTTGCAGCAGGACACTTGAGGCATTGCTGTGTGTTAGGGCCACTGTCTTCAGGACTTCACATCGCTGCTCCTGCAGCTGAGCTGACTTCCTCCATGCTTTGGGTTGTGACAAAAACCAACTAACTAATGGCCTTGCTGCTTTTGTCCTCAGCTGGTAGCCTGTGTCAACTGTACAGCTGCCATGCAGAGCTTCTAGCAAGCTTTAGTCCAATCTGTGCAGAAACATCAGTAATGGCCTAGCCGCTTTCGTCCTCAGCTGGTAGCCCGTGTCAACCGTACAGCCAAGGCAGAGCTTTCGGCAAGCTTCAGTCCGATCAGTGCAGAAACATCAGAATCAAATCTGCATTCCTTTCTGCCGGGATCAGAGACTAATGAACTACACCCCGCCACCTTCACCTGCCTCAGCTTAGACCTAGTTAAGGAATGAATCCAGAAGGAAGTCGAACCTCCTTGTTTATTTCTGATAAAATAATGCTTGTGGGATGTGGCTTGTGTCTCCTCCACAAGTGGGCTGCAACGCACCCCTTGATTTGAGAGTTCTGGCCCCTGGAAAAGAAGCCACCTCTTTGAAATTACCATCTCACCTCTAGGAAGCCTTCCTGTTCCCTGATACAGGTTACACCCCGCTCTCTGTGCTTGTGCCGTTTGCTAGTGCTTGAGGGGGGTGGTCACTGATATTGGGGGGCAGGTGTTATACATGAGAGTCATCTTCTACAGCTCGCAGCTTGCTATTTCTATTTTATGGTAACTTGAAAGAAGGATTTAGCGTTAATAGAATTCGGAGACTAATCTTTCTCTTCTGAAGTTGCATGTAACTTCTGTTTGGAAAATTGCTATCTAGCTTCAAAGCCTCAGCTAATATTTCTTCCTGTTTTCTTCTGGCAGTTGCAAACATATCTTCTCGTACTTGATACTCCAACTTAAACAATGTCTGTGCGTGGTAAGCGATGTCGACTTTTGCACACAGTGATATTTTGGTTCAGACTCAGTTTGTTCTTTCTAGAGAACCCTGTAGCTAAATATCTATTTATAGTCACTCAAAGATAGAAGGTACTGATCCTTAGGGACAGTCAAGGCCACACACCACTTCCTCCCCTCTGTGCACTTCTCATGAAGTCTGCGTGTCCTGTTCTGCGGTGCCACACCTTAATCAGCAGAACTTGATGACATGAGGATTGTGTTTGTTAGGGTTTTTGTTTCTTTCACCTTTTTTTTTTTTGTCAACTTGACACAAACTGGAATCATCTGGGAAGGAGTACCTTGGGACAGAAAATGCTTTCATCAGTGGAAAAATCTATGGGTCATTTTCTTGATTAATGATTGATGTGGGAGGGCCCTGCTCACTGAGGACAGTGTCACCCCTGGGCAGGTGGTCCTGGGTGCTATAACAAAGCAGAATGAGCAAGCCATGGGGAGGAGCTGGTGAGCAGCATGCCTCCATGGCTTCTACACCAGCTCCTGCCTCCTCTTTCTTTCTCAGGTTGCTTTCTGTCATGATGTTTATCAAAGCAATAAAAAGCAAACCAGGACAAGGAAATTTAGGAGAAATGAAAAGTCCCCCGTGAGCCATGATTACTCGAGCCTTAGCTTCCTCTCTTTCCCTTATACACACTTTTTTTTTTTTTTGCATGTTCAGGACGCTGCAGGCATAGGTGTGACTCTGCATTTCTCCTACGCATTTCCATGCAGAGCATCCAATATTTCATATTTGCGTTTTTATTGGGTGAGAGGTATGGGCAGGATATTAAGGCTCAGAGAGAAAGCAGCATAGCATCTTGGAAGAAATTAAAGGCTTCATATCTCTCAACTGCTTCGTTATATCAGCTTGCTGCTGATACTAGTTCAGCTGAACACCACTGGAAAGGGTTGGACCATCCACTGGAGGGTCCAACACAAACAACGCCCAGGAGTGATGGGTACGCTCAGGGGCTCACATTGATTTTCAGTGCTTTTCCTTCTATGTGAGCAAGCCACTACTGAACTATTTATTTCAGGAACAAACAATGACCCACAAGTCCCGCAAGACCTTTCTGCAATGGGTCTAGAGCTCTGAGGACATGGTGTGCATGGTTCTTAGTGAAAGGGAGGGGCACATGCTGGCACCTGTGGGGACAGCAGTGTGAGCACACAGTGGTATGAGCAGTGTCGCCCAACCCAGCTCTTGTCAGGGAGGCATTTGGAAGATCACAGTCACTTCCTCAGAGGCTGCATCTTCCTTGAATTCGACTGTGGTGCTTTGTCCCCCGCTTGTCACCACGATTGTCCATCCAGTGGCTCCAATTAAGAGCATGGGGTTAAGCAGCCCACCTTCTGCGGGGCAGCCAGTGCCCTCTGTTCCAGAGCAGGCAGCTTCTAGCTCAGTGCTCAGACTCCCGGTGACAGGAACCTCTTTGTTCTCTGTCAGCTTCCTGCTTGGATTCAATTGAGTTCCTTGTGTCTAGTCCTTAACTAAATCTTCTGTACTTGGCTTCTTCCAGGGCATGGAAGATTTAATGAGTTTGTTTTATTTAATCAGCATTAAATGTTGCCCCATGCATTATTTCCCTCTGTGTGTGTGTGCATGTGCTGCATGGACGGACACACACACACACACATCATGCATGTAGTACCACTCCTCATCTATCTAATTTCTTTGAGTACGTATCTTTTGTTATTCAATCATTCATTCATTCATTCATTCATTCATTCATTCATCCATCATTATTGAGACAGGATCTCACTATATAGTCCTGGCTCGCCTGAAGTTTGCTGTTTAGATCAGGCTGGCCTTGAACTCAGAACTCACAGCGAAGCACTTGCTTGCATCTGCTTCCCAAGTGGCTAGATGGAAGGTGTGTACCAACTGACAACGGTCTTCTGTTTTCAGCATGGCACACACCAGGCTATCCATCCCACAAGTTTCTGGGGATTCTCTTCTCTCCAGCTCCCCTCATTGGGCACACACGCTAAGATGACATATGTGTGTGGCTGGCTTTATATGCTCTGGGGATCTGGACTAGGTGCTCACACCTTCATAGCAACCACGTTACTCGTTGAGCTGCCTCTCCAGGTCCCTGCCATACTTCTGTACCTCCCCAGAGCAGGCAGAATTGTAGTGTCTCTGGGAGGCTCAGAGGTGAATGAAAGCCTAGAAACAGCTTGCCTTCCCTGGCTCAGAAGCCCTTTCTGGGGTTCAAAGCGACATCGAGTGAGAGCTGCCTTCAAGAAGAGTATGCACAGCCAGGCACTTGGATTTCTCTTATTTTTGAGTCCTTCCTTGCCATAGGAAAACCCTGCCTGTGCTTTATGCAGAGTTTGTGCATCAGATCGACCAGTTGGTTCTAGACTGTGTATCAGAGCTGGCAGCGCAGTCATGATTATTGGGTTATGAGTGTTGCCATGCTGCTAGACACCAGGGTTTCCCAAACTTTGGTGTGTTGGGGTCACCTGATGGCTCCCCCCACCCTGTTAATTAATTTACTTATTCACTTTACATCCAGATTGCTTTCCTCTTCCAAGTCCTGACCTCACAGCAACCTTCCCCTTCTGCTCCCCTTCTCCTCTGAGAGGGTGGAACCCTACCCCCCTTATCTTCCAACCCTGATACATTAATTCTTTGCAGGACTAGGTGCATCCTCTTCCACTGAGGCCAGACAAGGCAGCCCAGTTAGGGGAAAGGGATCCAAAGGCAGGCAGCAGATTTAGGAAGTTGCCACTCACAGGGCTGTGCCCTGCCTTGCAGACCAGGCTGCGCTGAGAGCAGAGGCTCTGTGCTTCCTGCAAATCTGGATCCTGCTGGTCTGAGAAGCATGCTTTGATTGTTTTTAAAGACCAAGAACTTCGTCCTTTTGCCTAGCTGAGGAAGTAGGTGAGGCAGGCAGGTAGCCCTCCCTCTCAACAGTGTGTAGTTCAGTGAAGCTTCCTGGCCTGAGAATGACAAGGCAAGGTGGTTCTTCTGACAGAAGTCAAGGAACTCTGAGACTGTCAAAGAGGGAGACCTTCATCTGGCCAGAGTCACACTAAGGGGAGCCTCTTTGTAGAAGGCGTTGTAGATTTGGAGCTATGGTGTGAAAATTAGATTGGAGTGCCCAGGGCTGCAAAGATAAAGCAGTGTCAGGAAGAGGGAGAGGTAATGAAGTGCAGATGGATCCCAGAAAGGACGGACACACAGCATGGTCCATATAAGAGCATGCACACAGCCAAAATAATGGATTCACAGAGAGGAGGGGTAATGCTGAGAGCATTCTAGACCCTTCTGGACCAGCTGAAAGTTAGTATCTCCAGTTTAACAGGAAAATACTAAAATGCTGTGACAGTTTAAAGCTGGTGGGCTGAGTGTGCAGATATATAATAAGGTAATTTTATTTGGGCATATGGGTGAATAGAGAACCCTAGTTTCCCCAAGAATTGTGTGTGTGTGTGTGTGTGTGTGTGTGTGTATTAAACACTGCATCTCCATATAGACATTATTGCATATGTGTGTGCCACCTCCCTAGTAAAGAAGTAGCTGAAACCCAGCAAAGCCAACTCTGGTGTCATAGAGTCTAGCTGCTCAGCCTCCCGCACTGATTATGTGTTGCCTTGTGAGTAACACCCAGCGCTGCCCCTCTTACACAGAGCATAATTCTAAATTGATTGGAAGGCATAATTTTACATTCTTTCACACTGATGAGACAAGATTATGATTGACTGATACAATTTAAGGTTCATAAAGAGAATGCTGACCTCCAGAACTGAAATATGTCCCACTCTCCCCTGGCAGAAGGTCATTCTACATTTTATGAGAAAGGAGATCTGGCGGGGGGGGGGCAGTGCATATGACAGAGGAAACTGGGAGGGGGCATGAAAGAGACATCAACCAGCTGTTACTGAAGTGATGCAGGAGTGAGGGTCCTTGATTACTTTGTTTGGCTATTTCAGAGATAATGGGGTCTGGAGAGAAAAGGGGTGCAAGTGTTAGGGGGCGTACTGAGTAACATATGACTTTAATCACAGGATTCTGCACATGAGTTTGTGGAGATTCTTAGGGCTGGACAAATGTCATAGCTATATAATGTGGCTTCCAGGGGTCATCTGACTGATTGCTTTAATAATTTGGAGAAAATAAGATTGCAGCAATAGCTTGACTTAGCTGTTGGCTCTACTTCATAGACACAGGGAAGGGCGCATGCCATCATCCCCTGACAGAAATGGGAGAGGAGGGATTTTTCACTCAGTGTAGAGGGAGAGAGAAGGAATGTCAGTAACTGTGAGTCCTAGATTTGAATGCTGGCTCTTAATTGACTGTGAGTCAGTCCTCCAGAGCTCATGTGAAATGGCTAGTTGGTCCAGCATCATGGAATTTTGAAATTGGGAAATTTCTGTATAAAAAGGTCTCAAGTTTTCTAAAACTGCTTCCTAACAGCTGTTGTCACTGCAACCATTATTACTTCGCTTTGCTGTGTGCTATATCAGTGTCTCAAGAGACTCATCACTCAGTATGTTGCTTAAATGTATGTGAATATTGTCCCAGACACTGTGACCATCACACACAGAGTTCACATGCTGTCAGCCAGCAGCGGGCATGCCCACAGAGAAAAAGGTATCTCACCTCCTCTTGGAGTAGCACCCACAAGTCTGGAGTGCATCATTAATCCACCAAGCTGCTTGATCATTGTAAATGTTGGTCCCAACCACTGAGTCAGATAGATTGAGGTGTGGAAGGAAGCCCCGAAGTCATGAGGGGTTCCTGGTGGCTAGTAAATTATGCTTGGAAGAAGTGAATAGAAAGTGGATGGATTTAAGGGTTTTCATGCAAATCAATGAGTACATAGGGTAATAATTACAAAGGGCAGTCTAAAGGGTCTGAAGGACCTTTTAGAGCATTTGAGAGCTCCTAAGATGACAAGAGACCAAGCCAAGTAACTCAGAAGCCATCAGAGTATGGACTCTATATTTTATAGACCCTGAAGTCATCATTCTGCTTCCATGCAGACATCCATGTATTAATACATCCACATACGCCATCCATTTATTTATTTATTTATTTATTTATTTATTTATTTATGTATCTATCCATCTTTGAATCCATCCATCTATGCAAACATTCATTCATGAACTCATCTTCCTTGAACCTTTTTTACTTTGTTCAAGGAACTGAGAGATAATAATGCCAGGAAGACAATGATCAATCAGTAGGTCAATTGCCAGTTGTCTATGAGCATATAGTTTTCCTGATGATTGGCAAGAAGTCCCACAACTATGGCCATGGCTGACAACATTGCATAGGCCTGAGGATGTCAAATAAGGTTTTCTGCTGAAGGTGACATTTGAGCTGAGTACTGTAACATGTTAGCAAGTCAGTAAATATTAGTGGACCTAGGAAAAATTTTATATTTTGTTTTCTAGAAATTGTTTTCTTACATTACAGACAAAATGGCAGAGTGTGGCTGCTTTTTGTATCTGAGTGGGGATAAGGGAAGCTTGAATTTCAAGTGGGTGGTCTGCTGATAATTATGAGCTCACAGACACTAAGCAGGAGATACCATAAGTCTAACCAAGAACAAGGGAGAAGCGCTGAGAGAAAACTGAGATTATCTTTGAAAATCAATATTTTTATACCCAAACTTACTATCCTAGAAAACCTAGGAGATCCCATAGTACAGAGGCATCACTCCGTCTTCACCTCAACATGCCATGTGTCCTATGTAGCCTTTGGAGAACTGCACTCTACTCTCAAGAGAGAATGTGAGTTTAACAAATGAAACCTAAAAATTGTTACAAAAGCAATCCCAATCTGTGCAAACCAGAAAACAGCCATGAGATATTTCTAAGGCCCTGTATTGAATATTGATCCCTCCCAGTGTTCACTGTAGGCTGGCAATGTATTCAAGAAGGATCTATGCACACGTGCCTGTGTGACATTAACAGAGCAGGTGGTGGATTAGGGCAGAAAAGATGTACAGCTGCCATCATTGCAGAGAGTCAATGAACTTAAGGAAAGATTTCTTGGTGTAAGATGTGGGAGTCTGGGGAACCCTATGGTCCCATTTATAGAAAGAAATTCATGTGGTGATAGAGACAGAGGTATAGGAAGGAACATTAGGTGTCAAGGTCATGGGTGGGGAGTATAAGCAGACATAGGTAGAGTGTGAGAATGGAACTTCTGGTGAAAGTTAGGAGATAATGAAACAAGATTGCAGCAAGGCCCTTGTGGTTCCTTGTGCAGCTGTGCAGAGTGGCTGATGTCACCTACCAGAGTGAGGACCCACCAGATGCCAGACTCATAGGACACTATGTCCTCATCTAGACACTCACCATGCTGACTGCTAATTTCATTTTTTTTCTGTTTTTTTCTGGTGCCCAAGAAGAGAAGTCAATTAATGTCTCTCCATGTTCTCCTGCTTCCCTCTCATACAGTAGATGCTCGGCAAATGTCATTGGCCAAATGAATGCATGGCTTTAGAAAGGAGCAGTTCTGCATGGAACAATTATGGATAGGACAGAGGAAACAGATGACTTAGGGCTTGAGGACTGACGGCTAGCGATGAAGAAAAGCAACCCCTGTAAATGAAGCTCCTAAGACACATATCTGTGAGATGTAGAAGAGAGAGATATCAATGTCCACACGAGGGTCTGGGGATAGGCAACATATCTCGTGGGGAGAAGGATTAGCAGAGTTCTATGCTGAGACAAGAGTGGGAAGAGAGAGAAGATGAAGATATGTGGGGGAAAACCTCCCGTGACGAAGATGGCAAGCATCTATCCATCCATTTGTTCATTCAACAAATATTGATGGACTGCCTTTCATGTGTGGCCTACACTGGTTGCTTTAGATGCAATTGGGAGGAATAGTATCATATCTCTGTCCTTGAAAATTCTAAACAGACATGGTCTGAACCTTTTCCACAGTTTAGGAAAGACTACAGAGCCTCCCCAGGAGCGATGCTTCTAATTGTATGTCATAAATTAAATTCGGAAGGAGCCTGATTATCTAAAATTCTCTTCAATGAGGTATCTCCGTAATTAATTTATGGTTTAATAATACATAGGGCTTTTTATTGGTACCCTCAGTTCTAATTGGCACACGTTAAAAACTCTGTCTTGTTCTCTCTTTTGTAAAATGGACTTACTAATGGCCACGTCTGAAACGAGCCAAAGAGGCACGAAGTACACATTGCACCTTGCCTAGGACACAGGCTGAGCTCTATGTAATGGCAGCTATTGTTTCTGATGGCACCTCTTTTACAGATTGGTCCAGAGAGACATTGGAGAGGCTCCCTGAAAAGGGCAGCTCTCTCTCCTGGTCACCACTCTGTTCCATAGCACAGCACCTGCTACACAGAAGTGAACCAGTAAGCATGGGTTACCCACTAGTGCTAATCAGAGCATCCCCGTGAACTTGAACCTCCGTTTTGCAGCTATCCTGAAGATGAGCTGGTTATTCTGTTCTTACAAGTATCCTCTTGTGTTCTCAAATGGTCCTGCTCTTGGAACCTCAGTCATCCAAATGAAATAGATAGCTTGTGTCTGGACATTCTCATCCTTGTATTTTTCTACCCAAATACACATAAAGGACAGATGGCAGTGAAGTTAGGACTATTTTTGTATGGATACAGTTTCCCAGAATCCTTTAACTCCATGGTCATTGAATGACTTCAGAATACAGCCTCGTGGTTCAACCAAAAGAATGGGCTAACAATGCATTTTAGAAGAGATAAAGGAATGCTTTTACTGAGAACTTTATAAAACCCCATGCCAGGAAGCTTTGCATTTGACAATTGAAATAGCCGTAAAAATGAAATCACTTGGGGTTCTCTGCTCCCGGAGTGCTTGTGAAGCCAGAAATGAAATAGTCTTCTCCTCACACCTTAGCAGTGGGTCACTTGGATAAGAAGTTCCATCTCTGCCAATTTTAGTCTCTTCATGTGTGGAATGAGGAGTGTACTGCCTGTGGGGCATAGCTGTTGCAATGTGCAGAAGCCTCATGTGCAGCATGTGTAGGCAACAGCTTGGTGATCAAGAGGGCCATCGCTTACAGCCTTGCAGCCTGGGGATTGTGTTCTCACTTGCTGAACAGGAATGACAATGGCATGCCCACCAACTATTATGGGAAGGTCACAAGAGTCCATTGTAAGTAGCACAAAGGAGAAGGAAAGTCTTTAGATTATGAGCCTGGAGAGCACACCAGAATCGACCCAGCGATTTGGTCTCTGTCAAGAGAATTTCAGATAAGCAGACTTTCTTTAGCCTAATGTTAAAATCACGACCACTCTTGAAAAGGTGGCATCCTAATTTATAGTCATCTGAGTTGATTACTTCTCTGCATAGAGAATTTGTCCTTGAGGGAGTTTTCTCAACACAGGCTACTTCAGTCCTGTCTGCTAAAAATAGTATTCAGTGTGGACCTTTCGACTTTCGCCCCAGCAGCACTCCAGATACTTAGCACAGCCAATACTGTCAGGCATTGTTTGCAATTTCTCCTCAAGGCAAGGCTTCATGCAGGGGGACAGAGATGCAACCGGGCATCTAGAAGGGAAGATGGCCTTTTGGTGGCAATGGGAGCAGAGATCTTGTTCTTGCCACAAACCAACTCCTCAAAGCACAGAGGACTCACGGTGACTTGGACACCAAGAACACCAGCACCTGGGGTTGGAAGCAGGATTCACGTCCATGGAAATGAAGTTGAAGATAACAGAGCAGTGGACTCAGGGTAGCTATATTGTGGAGGTGGGTCTGACTCAGGGTAACTATGGTGTGGAGGTGGATCCGTGGTGCCTTGTTGGTGGACAAAGCAGCCTCCTAGGACAGCTTGAGATAGTCCTTGTTCACAGACATCTCATTATCCCTGAACAGCAGTGTATTTTCTGGTCCTTGAGCTATTATCTCGCCCTTCCAAGGGACACAGCCTTTTCCTGACACTGTCAGATCTTCAGATACATAGTGGCACCCCCTTCCCTTGGAGGATGAACAGATCTCGTTCCTTGGTTGTAAAATTACCTTTTAAGAAACTACCCTTAAAGTATGCCTTAAAGTGCACCTATGATAAATATCCAGCCAGAAGGTATTTTTACAATACCCAGTACATTCACACATACGAAGGGAAAAGACCAGAGCCCAGGACACCTCCAGAGCACCATTCAGACATGTCCCCAAGGTGGCTTCTCCCTTAGCTGTGGACAGCATAGTTTTGCTCTGCCTATGTCTGTGTTCTGTGGCTTCAGCCACACCGCAGCTGTGAAATATACCCCAAGCATTGTGTTGACAAGGTGAGTTGCTGTGTCTGGCTCGTTTTGTTTGGCACTGTGTGCGTGAGGTTCCTCTGGACTGTTGTAGACACCTGGTGTCTCATCGCTACATGGTGTCCTCCATCGGTAATATGCCGCAACAATCTTGTCAATTATATAAGCCATCTAGCCATCTATAATTTAGGGGTGGGACCATGAGTTCTGCTAGCAGCACTGGGTGCAAGGCTGTGGGTATAAATACTCACGCTGGTGATAGTTTAAACCCAGATGTGGAATGTATGAGCCACGGGCATATGTCTATTGCGTCTGAATCGATGTTGTCAGCTTGCCAAAGCATCTGTTCCGGGCTTGGCCAGTCTCTGCACAGTTTCTCGCTGAGAGTACAGCACAGGAAACCCTCTAATGAACTTGGAAATGAAATTACCTGGAACCTTCTAGAACCAACCCATGAGGAAGCTATCCATGATCCTGTGGCTCTATAACACTAGAAAACACGTCGTCTCTCTAGCCCTGGCCACGTGCCCATCCCTGCATCTCCTTGAGATGAGATATGAGGAAGGGTGATATCATGGGATTGACCAGCCTGGTTCAGGCGTTTTCCTCCTGCCATGGGAGGGAGGTATCATGATTGACAGCTGTCTGGGGCACCGTCTTGAACCTCCAGTGGGAACTGCATGCGAAGACGCTTTGTGAGCGAGAACAACACTGCGGGTGTCCATTATTAACAGCCCGCGTCCACTCCATCCTTCACTATGATATGTTTTAACTCAGGAGGTTAATAAGAATGAGTTCACTTCTTAAATGAGGTCTCCAGACCCCGCTGGATTTAATTGGGAGGGAAGTGAAGAACAGGCAGATGTTTTCTCAGAGGCCTGTTCAGAAACATGAAGAGAACGGGCTAAGGTGAACGGGAAAGGTTGTGTCAAGATGGAAACAAGACATGTGTGCAGGAGACGGAGCTGAGGCTTACTGAGGATGGATGGCCATTGGGTGCTGTGTGCACATGGGGGCCGGGGAGGTTGACAGTCCATGTGACTCCATCAGACACTGCCATGTTAATAGGTCCCTCTTTCCTTGGCGGCTGCTTCCATGGCTGCCAGTGTGCACTGCACACCTTCAGGAGTGTGTGGGAGGGAGGGATAGTTAGATAGTGCCCAAAGGCACTTCCCTGTGTTTCCTCTGACTAATGTCTCTACTATCTCCTTGGATCAATAGGATAGAAGAGGAATGAGAAGCCTCAGATCTGCTTTCAGATTTTAGTTTGAAATGCGAGAGTTTGGGTTTGCTGCTACCTTCATATGCCATGACGATGTGACCTGCTGAAAGTGTTAGTGATTTCCCTGTAGCTGACACATACTGGATATCATAAAAATTCAGTTACTTGGGCTGGGGAGATGGCCCGGTCAGTGAAGTGCTAGCCATGCATGCATGCATGAGGATTAGAGTTCAAGCCCCAGAACCATGAAAAAGCCTAGACATCGGGCTGCATGCTTGTAATCCTAGAGCTATACAGCAGAGGAAAGTAGGCCTTGGTGGACAGTCAGCCTAGCAATCAAGTCCAATCAGGGAAGCCCCAGGTCCTGGTGAGAGACCCTGTCTCAACCAACCAACCAACCAACCAACCAACCAACCAACAAACAAACAAACATGGTAAATGGCACACACACACACACACACACACACACACACACACACACACACACAGACACACCTGGATTCCTACATACATGTGCATCCGTACACGAATGAACACATACTTCCTTGGTGTGTCTCTGGATCCCCCAGGCTCTGTCTTCACAGCACCATTCCCTCTTCTCTCCCTCTCCATTCCTGTTTCTTAGAAGGACATTTGGGGCTTAGACTACAGCTCAATGGTAGCATCTTGCCTAGCCCGTTCAAAGCCCTGCATTCAATCTACCAGTATTGCAAAAAATATCAAAAATGGATTTAGAGTAATCATACTCGGGGATGAGCTCCTCCCAATGTCCTTAGCTGCACCTGCTAAGACCCCATGTTTAATTAATTCCTCATTCACGATTCCATGTGGACATGTGTTTTGGGGCTCAGTATTCAATCACAGCAGAAGACTTAGGTGACTCTCTCTTAAAAGAAATGTTTACATTACAAATTGAAAAAAAACTCTAGCTTTACTATGTCTATTCTGCCTTTATAAGTTCAAATCTGGAAATTTGATGTTAGATGTTGATAGCGTTTAACACGTAGAATCAAATAACTAATGCTTCCAGTTGGTGGTGAGAAGCCTTGGTTTTCCAGTGGCTCAGAAGACACTGCATTTCACAGTGTAGCGAGACATGCCATCATCAGTGGGCGAGGTCTCCCTGCATCCTTCACTGGGTGTCTTTTGAGGCCAGGTGCTGAGGTAACTTTTAAAGAAAAAGACAAGAAGCACCTGTGATACTGCCAGCCATACATAGCAGGGTTGGCCCTCTGCAAAGCTTGTTGATCGAATATTGAAAGAGCCAGCTGAGGGGTAAATACAGACATGTATGTGCGCACACTAGCAGTTGACGTTCTCAGGGAGCTCGTGTGCACAGAGAGGCAGGCCTCTGTCCCCTGGCACAGGTGGGGAGTCATGAGCAATTGAACCTAATGACCATGGCTCAGTCTCTCTCTGCACACTGCTGGCATGTGACATTAACCTCAGGGTAACGTCATCCCAGCACTTTGTACTGAGTAGCAGGTGGGGGCTAGGAGGGTCCTAAGTTATGTCTAAGAAGTGTAAGTTTCTTCTTTAATGAAGACTAAGGTACCTTATGTTGGCTTTTATGTATGTGGACTGGGTGTTAGGCTCCGCAAACTCCATGTTTGCTCTGATATCAGCTCTAGCCTAACAGTCACGACAGGGAGAGGTGAATCGGCAGAGAGGCAGGAAAGCAGGACAGGTGTCTTCCGGGGGGGGGGGGCTCAAAGGGCTTTATTTAGGAGAGAAGGCATCGGCTTTTCCTTGCAAAGATTTCTCTGGGTACTCAGCAAGCTGTGGATGGAGTTAGGGCTGAAGAAAGTTGATGCAGAGGAGAAGTAGCAGAATCCAAGAAGCCAAGAGAAAGGGAGGAAGGCACCCACACCCCACTTTCAGAACTGGCTTGTGCTCCGAGGATGAGGATGGCTACAGAGAGGGACCCAGACCTCCAAGTTTGGTTGGCCAGTGGTGCTCCACTCTCACTCCCCTAAGCCAAGGTTACTGGAGTCTCCAGGTCTGCAGAGTGATGCTGTCTCCTGGGGTTCTCCAGATGGTTGGCCTGAATGTGCATCTGGGCTGGGGGTGGGGAAGTGTGGTGGGGAACAGCTTTAGGTGCCAGGTTAGGAAGAGCTGCTGGTAGCCCAATGTCAAGAAATACAGATTTGAAGGCAAATGCCTCATTCTAACACTCAGTGCAGGGTTAACAGTATCTCACAGTGACCTTCTATGTATTTTGTGTTTAACTAGAAGAGAGGAGCTTAAAACACCAAGCATAATGGTCAAAACGGGAACTCTGCATTGCACTGCTCCTACAAGTATGTCGTGTATATGTGTGTAAAGTCTCAACTCCACACATTACCCACAACTTCAAACAGAAATGTTTGAAATGATGAAATTCTGAGCCACTTGGATCTCATCCTGACACGTTGTATGGAGCTACAAATTTGCACGATTAATATATTGAATAGGCAATCAAAGTGATTGACTGTTGCCCTGGACCTTTCTTTGTGTAGCTGTAATGAGTGACAGACCTTTTCTTCTGGAATGGCAGAAGGTCTGCCCCTGCTCCCCAGCCTCTGGCTTTCCTCTCAAACCATGTACAGAATATGGACTGTGTGCCCTATGCTGAGGGCACTGTGCACACCACACTTATATGCCTCTTCTCCCTCTTCTGGGAACCTCCATCCTCCATGTCCTCGGCAACGCCCTCTCCTGCATTACTACTTCCTGGAAGCCCCCTTTTCAAGAACCCCAGCCTCCCTATGAGATCCGTGTACATCCATCCTGCACTGGGATTCTTTCCTCCATCCCAGCACAGAGTAATATCCACTGGTCTTCATTACCTACTAAAGAAGCACATCGTTGGAGACAGGAACCATGGTTGACTGGTGCATGGCTGACACCATGAAATGAGAGGGGAAATTAGCAGAATCCAAGCAGCCAAGAGAAAAGGAGCAAGGCACCCGCACCCTGCCTTCCCATGATATGAAATGAGGCTCTGGGAAAACAGTTTGAGCAAGTGGGGGAGGGATGGAGGGAGGGGTGGAGGGAGGAAGTGGAGAGGGACATGATGGGGTAAATGCAGCTAGAAGAAAGGGTGGCAGTCATTCTAGGGAGATTACCTTCTCTTTTACAAGTGCATCTCACCAGAAGATGGATGCCCTGGGGCGTCACCGTGTCTGAGGTCATGGCCGTGGGCTGTAAGGCCACTCCCGGACAGACGCTTTCTGTCTTCAGCGGGAGGAGGACCGTTGGCAAGAGTTCTTGCTCCTCTTTAACTGTACATTATTGTAGGCTATTTATTTGTGGAATGAGCTAAGTCTGAGGTGAGTGATGTCTGTGGGGGTGTCGCTTTATTGACACAGCGAGATCAAGACAAGTCTGTTTGTCAGCGTGCTCAGGAGGAAGCGCGGAGGGAAACTTCTGCTTTGCTCTAAAATGCCTCCCACGCATGTCAACCCTGTCCTTAATAAGCAATCAGTAGTCCCATTCATACTCACCACGGACTTCAATGCGTTTTCCGTCTACAAACACAAACTGCAACTATTTTTTTTTTTTTTTTTTTTGGGTCTGGAAACTCTGAGTTTGTTATTTTAACTGCCAAAACAAGACACGTTTATCAAGTTGTGCTGTGTGCTTTTTGCTTTATTTTCTGGATTAAATTTAAACTCTACAAGGAATGTGTAATTATTCTAAGTAAGAATTACAAAGAACACTCGCATGTCCTTATTCCTTCTTATTGAATAACGGAGCACAGGCAGACATTTCACCAAGCATAAGGCATGCTGGGTCACGTGTGTGTGTGTGTGTGTGTGTGTGTGTGTGTGTGTGTGTGTACATGACACACGTGTGACACCACAGACAGGAAGCCGCAACTTCCGGCTTTGTTGGTAGCTTGCACTTTGAGGTATATCCACACCTCTCCCTCTCCTCCCTCTCCCTCTCCCTCTCCCTCTCCCTCTCCCTCTCCGTCTCCCTCCTCTCCCTCTCTCTCATTATCACTATGAGAAGATTATGTTGTGTGAAGATATCTGGACATGATTTTCCATTCCTCTGCTGGGAACGCTTTCGTGTTTCTGCACTGGCGTTATTTCCTATAGTGCTGCTGACCAGAATCTTCTCAAGTCTGCCATTCTCTGTGCGTTTCATGGCGGCCTTTCTCCACGTTTGTGCTGTGTTAGTTTAAGTGTTATTGATATAGTATAACAGCCTTCATGCTTATGGCTGTGGTTAGCCCCAGTGGTAAACCTTAAAGATACATCCCTTCAAGTTGCTCCTGGATAAGCATGTAAGCTTATGCTTTTGCTGAAGGTCTGGTCTGGAATTTCATATCGTGTCCCCAGGCTCCTGCTCTTCTTCCTCTTCTTTTTAAACTTTTTTGTTGATTATAAATTTCACACTGTGCACCCCAATCCCACTCATCTCCCCCTCCCCTCGTACCCACCCTCCACCTTTGCAACCTTCCCACACCAACAGAGAAAAAAATATTCTCATTGTGGAAGCAGCGGTGTATCACAGTGTGTCCCACAGTTCGCCCTTTTGTCCACACCTCTTTACTTGCAAATGTTTGTTGCTATGGCTCGTTGGTCTGGTTCAAGGCCTCTGGCTTCTGCTGCCCTGTCCATACTGGATCCTCACTCTTCTCAGATACGCTGCTGTTGCCCTGTGTCATGGGGGTCTGCAGGGCCGGCTCCTTCAGGCACTCCAGCAGTTCTTCAACGGGGTGGGTGTTAAGGTGAGCCAATTCAAAGCCCTGGATCAGAGCCTGAGAGGTATCCGAGCTGGTCAGCCTGCCAGCTCTCCCACGGTCACATCCTCAGGGCCCTCTTCCCAGCAACTCCCACGTTCAGAGTCAGCTCTTGCGCTGTCCGGGTGAGGGGCAGGGCCTGCTCTCCCACATGCTGCAGCTGGTAAGGGGCAGGGATAGTTCTTCCTCTCTGACGACCTTGGGTCTGTAGGTGGCATGGGGTGAGAGGGCGGAGACACCCGGGAGGAGCAGCTCTCCCGTGCTCATGCCGTCTGATACAGTCCGCCCAGTCTCTCTCCGCTGGAATCACTCTACTGTGCTGTCCAGATGAGACTCAGAGCCGGCTCTCCCGGGTGTTGTACCTGGCGACAGGAGGGACAGCTCTCCTGCTCTCTGACCCCTGGGCCAGGTCTCTTGCTTGCTGTGGGTGGTGAGGGATGATGGGAAAGGCAGGTACCTCTCCCTCACACACACCACTACGGGGAAATGGTGGTAGAGCAGGCTCTCCCACGCGCATATCCTGGGCTAGCTCATCCACAACTCCTGCAGTGTGCAGGCAGGGCTCCTCTCCTGAGTACTGCAGCTGGCTAGGGGTGGGGTCAGCTCTCTCGCTCCCCTGCTCCCAGGTCCTGCTCTCCCACACTGCTTAAGTGGTGCAGGGGTTGGGGGAGGGGACCAGTTTGGCACAGCCCTCAGACATCACCATGCCCCTGGGTGGCAGCTCAGATCAGGGACATTTGCCTAGGCTTTGGTGGTGACAGACCCCTGTGGCTACAGGGCCATGGTCCCAGCCATGGCCTCATGTGCTAGTACAGGCCAGGATCCCACCATGGTCCCAGGTGGCACCCTAAGCCACTCATATCCAGCTGTTCCTCACTACCCTTGCGTCTCCAGTTCTGCCTCTTTTCATTGTGCCCACATCCTTTTGCTTCTCTTTCTCTTCCACTTTTTCAGCCACTCATCACTTGTTCCTCTTAGTGGTGCCTGGGTTCTCTGAGAGTCCGAGGTCATCTCAGGAATGGTCTCAGGAATGCTATGCCCTGATTGCGCATTATGGTGCTGGGCAAGGGTCATCTCGGACATGGTCTGCACCGCCCCCTCCCCAGACTGTGAGGCACTGGATTAGTGACCATCTCAGGCTAGCTCCCTGTCTGGGACTCAGGGTGTGGGTCTGGTGGTCATCTAGGGGCTTGCTCTCAGCCCGGCCCACCAGAGTGGCTCCTTTTGAAGGTTTTCTGTCTCAGGCTCACTCCTGCTGAGGACCTGCGATCCCAGGCCGGGTTCTTCTAGTCTCTGGCTTGTTCCCTATCCTGAGGGCCTATCTGTGCCTGCCCAGTGCCAGATTGGTGATGATCTCAGGCTAGCTCACTGTCCATGCCCCCTGGTGCCAGACTGGTAGTCATCTTAGGCTAGATCCCTGTCCAGGCCCCTGGTGCTGGACTGGTGGTTGTATCAGGCTTGCTTTTTTTTTTTTTCAGGAAATTTCAGGCTAGTACTCATTCAGATGTTCATAGGTCAGAACACTGAGCACAGACATGACCCCCCCTCCCTTCTGCCACCTACTGTCCTACATGTGATACAGCAGCCACACCTGCAATGCCTCCGCTGAGCATTTTAGTATCTCTTTTTTCAGATGGGAGAATTCTCTGTTTTTTGTTTTGGACTGTTTTAATTTTCTCTTTCTTGTGATGTTTTACTGAGGGTAGTGTCAATTGATTTTTTTTCTTTCAGTATTTTCACACTTAGCTCTACTGTCCTCCTGGTAAGTAAGGAGAAGTAAGAAGTCAGCTGTCACCCACACCAGAGTTAAATCTCTCCTCCCCCCCCCTCTGTGTGTGTGTGTGTGTGTGTGTGTGTGTACATGTGCGTGAGCACACACATGTGTGCCACACACATATATAAACACATACACAAACATATTCTTTTGTCTTTGAAATCCCATTTGTTTTCATCTTTGCACAGAGGAATATTTCAGTAATATGTTTGAGTAGTTTTTACTTGTGTCTAAATAAACTCTTCTTGGACATGGGCAAGTCTACTCTTAAATCGCCTGATGAGTACTCACGTCCGCCACGGGAGCGTGCAGCCTTCCTACACCCTGGTCATATTTCACATGCATGTTACCTTTCTCCATCCCCACACACTCCAACTCTTTCATAGAAGAGCAGAGTTCTCACAATCACTTCTAGTGATGTGTGTGTGCACTGACATTCTCCTCAGTAATGGATATTTTCATTTCCTGCATCTTCTAATCCCGTCGTCTGGAGAGTTTGTCTTGATGGATAGTAGACACAAAGTACTGATTATGTTCCTGTGCCGGGCCACCGGAGTCAGTGCAGTGAATTAAGGTGGCTTCCTCCTGGCTCGGATCTTAGCCTTGCTGCAAGCTTATTAATTTTTATTTAAAAATTATAGTTTGGTGAAAATGTCAATGCTGTTACCTCCGGAAGAAAATCGGCAGGTAAGCAGTATTTAGCAATGTCCAGTTAAAGGATCAGGGACGGCTGAGGGAGCCCGTCCTCCAGCCAGAGATGCCAGCATTACTCCTTTTGGAAGGGAAAGCCCTGAGCTCCAACTACAGGCTAAAACACTGAAGGAAATTCTATAAAACAAAAACAAAAACAAAAACAAAAACCCTTTTAATTGCGCATGCCAAAGGGATTGTGAGAGTTAGTGTTACCAACTTGACAGACTCTGGGTGGGCCTCTGAACATCCCCGTGGGGGTCTCAATTGCATTCATTGAGGTGAGAAGCCTACTCTCTTTTTGTGGTACCACACTCCGGTCGGGACCTCCACTGGACAGATAGAGACAGGAAGCAGAGTGTTTGGAGCTCTCTCTGTTTCCCAGTTGTGGATGTCATGGGAGCAGACGTTTCAAGCTCTTTCTGTCTTGACTTCTTCACCATGATGGACCGGAGCCTTGAATGGTGAAGGAATAAACCCTTTCTCCCTTAGGGTGTTTGTGTCCGGCCTCTCAGAAACTGAGATGGGGTACGCGGCAGCCGCAGTCCGTGCCTGCTCAGGACACTAACAGTTCTTTCTCCTTGCAATTTGCCTTGGTTGGCCCCCTGGTGCTTCTCCCTCTGGAGTCTCATGAAGGACTTGATAGTCATCGGGAATTTCAGTAGCCCCACTCTAGACAGCTTTAACCCGACCAAGCCGGGTCTGAGTCTGAGTCTGAGTGTGGATCTGGTGTGCTATTAGTTCTTGGAGCTCTTTTTGCTGGGTCTCTGCGTCGTGAAGTACCTGGGATGGGAGACCTTTCTCTTTGCTTTACAGCCTGGCTGATTGCTGTCCGGGTCACTGGAGAGAGGGTTGTGCTGCCTGGGTCTTTTACACTGGGGACATCTCTTTCCCCAGATTTCGCAGGATTTGGTCTAGCTCTCGTGCCTTGGCCCTAGTTCACAGCCAGTGAACTCCAAGAAGCGTGGGCTTTCTCTCAGTTCCCCTCATCAGCCACTTGCTCTCTGCTTGTGAGCGTGGTGATGTTGGAAGGGTCCTGCACCACCTGCAGGATACCTCACACCCAATCTCTGAGCATTTGTCATACCCTAACCCCTGGGAAGGGACAGGAAGTGCCCTCTTGCTGTCAGGATGATGGTTGCCTTAGAATTGTCCCTCATTTTCACCAGCTCACCAACTACTGCTGGAAGTTCATCTGTCCGTGCTAGCTTCCCTCTGGGTCCTGACAAGGCTTCGCTCTTTTTCTTTCATAGGGACAGCTATCACTTCTGGAATTTACCTCACATATCTTTGAACACTGGCTCTTCCCTGATGGGTTAGAAACACTAGGATGCCAAGATGTTTCTGGATTGATTTGATTTTCCTATGACTGCGTATCTCTTACTCGTATGAGGAACAATTGGTAATTTGGGTGTGTTTGTGCCAATAAATTTCTCTCTCTCTCTCTCTCTCTCTCTCTCTCTCTCTCTCTCCCCCTCTCCCTCCCTCCCTCTCTCTCTCTCTCTCTCTCTCTCTCTCTTTCTTTCTTGACTTTGCCCATTTATACTCTTGATTTACTATTAATCTCTGCTTTTAAAAATTAACACATGGAGTTAAAAGAAAGATTTATTTTTATTTCTCTCTTTCCCTGTGTGTGAGTGGTGTGTGTGTGTGTGTGTGTGTGTGTGTGTGTGTGTGTGTGTGTTCGTGTTTACATATGGATATATGTACAGAGACCAGAAGAGAATGTCAACTCCCCTTGGACCTAGAGTAACAATTAGTTGTGAGCCTCTCGACACAGGGACTGGGCTCTGAAATCTGGACTTTGTAAGAACATTGCACCTTCTTACCCCCGAGATTTCCCTCCAGCCCCAGAGTTCTTCATGTAGCATGGAAATCAAACTCTTGTTAATCATGCATGCTGCAAATATCCTCCTCAAATCTGCAGCTTATGTTTTTATTTTCGCTTTTGCCTTTTGACACAGATCTTTTATTTTGATAGAGCCTCATTCATGTGTCTTCCTTTTGAGTATTATCCTTTATTCCATTCCTTTCTTCCATGACCCACAGACAACATCTCTGCCACCGGCCTTACTTCACATTTCCCTGCGTCTGTATGAACTCTCAGCCACACGTCCAGTCTATTACCCTCCCCCAGTGTCCCATCTTGCTGATTTCAGTCTTCTAACAAGTTTTGGGCCCTAGTGAGTCAGTCTTTCATCTAGTTTTTCAAAACTTCTCCTGGGTGTCTTTACTCCTGTTCTTTCAGACAGACTTCTGAATCCATTTGTCAAGTTCTATTAAAGCTATCAGCTTTTGACAGGAAAACCACTGGATTTATAGATTAATTTTGGGGGAGCTGACATTTTTATTATTGGATGTATGACATGGCATTTCTCTCCATGTATTTAGGGTTTTTATATAAGGGTTTATATTGCAGTATTATAATACTATCCATACACAGCCGCACAGCATTGGAGGGATTTAATCTTAAGTGCCCTGTATTACAGTTTGAATTCCAAGTGTTTCCAAAGGCTTAGGAGTTAAAGTCTTGGTTACTGTTGGGATCTGATGAAACCTGAGGGTTGGCTGAGGCCCAGAGGGAGAAACTTAGGTTTTGATGACTTACCAGCAAAAAAGGATTTAAAAAAATGTCTGCCCCTCTCTGTCTCCCTCTCTCCCTCTGCCTCTCCCTTTCTTTCCCTCCCTTCCTCTCTCCATGCCCCATTTGTACAGTAAAGTGTGGTCATATGTGTGCGTGTGCACGCGCGTGCACGTGTGTGTGTGTGTGTGTGTGTGTGTGTGTGTGTGTGTATTTGTGTGTGTTATCATACCCATAAATCATGGCTTGGATGTATAGGTATTGGCCCTCACCTTTCCACCTTGAGATAAGGGTCTTTGTTCCCCATAATTAGTCTTTTATGATAGGTTTGCTTCACTGAGTGTATTAGTTAGGGTTTTAATGCTGTAAACAGATACCATGACCAAGGCAACACTTAGACAACATTTGATTGGGGATGGATTACAGGTTCAGAGGTTCAGTCCATTGTCATCAAGGTGGGAAGCAAGATGGTATCCGGGCAGACAAGGGGCTGGAGGAGATGAGAGTGTCCCAACTCCTGTTTCAAAGGCAGTGAAGAGACTGGCTTCCAGGCAGCTAGGATATAGGCTTTAAAGCCCATACTCACAGTGACACACTTTGTCCAACAAGGCCACATCCCCTAATAGTGCCACTTTCTGGGCCAAGCATGTATAAACTATTACTTTATGTCTCAAACCTTAGACCTACACTTTGCCCTGTCTGCAAGATGTACTGGTGTGGGCTGAAGGGATGGCTCAGTGGTTAAGAGCAATGGCTGCTCCTCCAGAGGTCCTGAGTTCAATTCCCAGACATCACAAACCAGAAACTCACAACCATCTGGATTGGGATCCGATGCCTTCTTCTGGTGTGTCTGAAGACAGCTACGGTGTCCTCACATATATTAAATAAATGAATCTTTAAAAAAAAAGATGTACTGGGGTATAAAGTACATTACATACAAGGATGTCATCATCCTTGGGGAGGCGTCATCCATGTTGCAGCATGTGACAGGGTTTGTTGACTTTTGAAAAGTGAGTAGTGTTCCACTGTGAGGACAGCCAGCCAGTCCGGCTTCCCACCCTTGACATGATTGCTGCTGTGACGCTCACAACCCTCTTCCTTCCCTCCTTCCTTCCTTCCTTCCTTCCTTCCTTCCTCCCTCCCTCCCTCCCTCCCTCCCTCCCTTCCTTTCCTTCTTTCCTTCTTTCCTTCTTTCTTTCTTTCTTTCTTTCTTTCTTTCTTTCCTCTTTTCTTCCTTTCTTTCTTTTTATTTTTATTTATTTATTTTGTTTTAGACAGGGTTTCTCTGTGTAGCCCTGGCTGTCCTGGAACTCACTCTGTAGACCAGGCTGGCCTCGAACTCAGAAATCCACCTGCCTCTGCCTCCCGAGTGCGGGGATTAAAAGCATGCACCACCACTCGCCCAGCTCACCTCCCTCTTCTCAACCCTAACTCAGTTCCGTTGGTCACTCAGAGGTGGTGGGACTGCTGAGTGGTATGGAAATTCTCCTGTTCCTTTGCGAGGAGCCTCTGCCCTGTTACCCATGGTGGCAGCATCATTTCAGATTCTGACCAGCAGGTCCCAAAGCTCCTTCATGTCCTTGGCAACATGTGTGTATGTGAGTGTGAGTGAGTGTGTGTGTGTGTGTGTGTGTGTGTGTGTATGTGTATGTGTGTGTGTATGTGTGTGTGTGTGTGCACATGCTCTGACATATATGCACTGTGTTAGCCACCTTAAGAGATATAAGGCAATGTCCACTGTGGTTTTTATTTATACTTTTTACCCAGCTTTTAAGCACATCTTATCTTTATACCCTGCAGTAATTCTTTGTATTAGGTGTCACACCTATTACATTTGAGGGACTAGGAAAGAGAAAAAAATTAAGGGAAACACAAATTTTAGATGTGAAGACCAACTTTGAGATTGGGCATACTGGCATGCTGGACTCCGAATCATTACCTATTAAACTGTTTCTGTGTGTAGTGCACTGGTGTGTTCTCTCTCACTAAAGGCTTCTCAGGGTGGACGCGCTGTTACTCTTCGTGCCATCCTATGTCCGTGTAAGGGGAGCAGGCTCAGACCGCAGGCTCCGTGCACTGAGCACGTGCTGGCTCGCATCCTTGTTTTGTAGATACAGATGGAGAAAGACACACTGCAGAACACAAGGGGAGGGGCCTTGGGGGGGCAGTTTATTTGATTCTTAGGAAAACAGAGTCTTGTCAAATGAGCCCTGGCCAGGGGAACGGCAGTACTCACTTGGGCCCTTGGACAAAAGCCTGCAGTTGGGGACACTGTCAGAGGCAGAGGCCAGTGAGACTCTTTGTGATATCACTGGAGGAAAGCAACATCCAGCAGGGAATTGGGAGTCTCCCTAATCAGCGAGGGAGCGCTTCCCACCCCTCTCCAGACTACTGGGTTGTCTCTCGAAGCACTGTGGGCAATCCCTTCTTTTTAAAATAGATCCTTCTCTCGGATTTTGCATCCTGACTGCAGCAAATTCTCCCTCCTCCCCACTCAGTCCTCCCCTCTATTCTTCCCACTCCTCTTTTCTCTTCAGAAAAGTGTAGTCCTTCCAGGGATAGCAACCAAACATGACGAATCAAGTTTCAGTAAGACTAGCCCCACCCCATATTAAGGCTAGAGGAGGCAACCCAGTATGAGAAAAGGCATAAAAAGTCAGGCATAAAAAGTCAGAGACAGCTCCTGCTCCCACTCTTAGGGGCCTCACAAGAAGACCAAGCTCCACAGCAGGTATGTATATGCAGGCCCCTTGGTTGGCTATCAGCTTCTGTGAGACTGAATAAGCCCCGGTTAGTTGATTCTGTGGGTTTTCCTGTAGTGTCCTTGAGCCCTCTGGCTCCTATAATCCTTCCTCCCCCTCTTTCTGCAGGATTCCCTGCGCTCCACCTGATGTCTGGGTGTGACTCTGCCCATCTGTTTTCATTCTGCTGCTGGATGGAGCCTCTAATGACAGAGTCTCTGGGCTGTTCAGCCTCTGGGTCCCAACCTCCCAGGCAGTGTCAGAGGTGGGCTCCCTCTCACGGCGTGAGTCTCAGGCTATGCCAGCCGTTGGTTACCCACTCCCACCGTTTCTGAGCCATCCTTACGGCCGTACAGCTTGTCGGCAGGGCAAATTGTAGGTCTAAGGTCTGAGACACAAGACCAGCCACACAACCTCCAAGAAATCCCTTCTTAAAGTAAGACAAAGCCCAAAATATCAGAGGGCGGGGCGGGGTGGGGATTGCTCCAACAGCACAGCACTGAGCCGGCCCAGAGGCACATAGCTGACTGAACGGCCGGCCGCCAGGAAATCTTGGCTGCCAAACAAACTTCCCCCAAAATGGAAGGTGTAAAGCAGCTGTGTTTGGCTCGTGCGTGGGCCATCAGAATGTGGGTCTGGATGGGCTGTTTCACCTTGTTCCTGCTGAGAACTGTGGGCTTGTGCAGTCAGCTACTGGCCCTCTCTCAGGCCCATGCTAAAGTCACTGCAAGGGGATTTCTCACACGGTGCAGAAGGACAAACTGGGGACCTCTACCCCAGTCAGACTACCACAAAATTTCTTGAGCACAAGACTCAGAGTCACACTGACCTTGGACTTGGACCCCTTTCAGCTACTGATTCCACAGACGGTCTTGGTCCCCACTCTTCTAAGCATCCCTCTAAAGGTCCCTCTTCTCTGAATGCATAAGTGGCATAGGCGTGAGTGATGCCAACAGCGCTGCGGCCACGCCCACTTTCTACATCTTCCTTCCCTCTTTTCTGAGCAGCTGCCTCTCCCGTGGGTCTCAGCCTTACCCCAGTCTCTGTGGCTCATGTGTTCCTGCCAGCTGCTTTCCTGATTTTGCCCTAAACACATCAACCCCTTAAGAACGCACTGAAGAGCTTGGGGCATCGCCATCCTTTCCTCTCAGTTTACAGTCACATTGCCCTGGGACCACCCAAGCCCCAGAATAGTAGCACAATGTCTTGAGTTTAATGTCCCCAAATCTCAGAGTGGCCATCTTCACCACAGTCTTGCCTTTATTCTTTATCTCCTGTAGCTAGACAGCTCTCTTTGTGAAACACACAACAACAAGTTGTGAGCCTGGCAGCCAGGGTCCCCTGGATCAGCCACTGCCTATCTCCACTGCAGGATTTTCCAGTGGATGCTTCAGCACAGAGATGCAGAACCCCTGCTTTAGGCGCCTGACTCCCCCTCCCCCATGCCCTCATCTTTAGGGACTCTCTTACACATACCCTCACCTCTGAGACCAGCTCTTGCTTCAAGCCACAGTGTCCCCTAAACTCTTAATATTACAGGATGTCATGTCACTCATTGCTTGCCTGAAAATGATTAGGTCTCTTCCCTGATGTTTGGGCCAGCTTCTGAGCTCCTTGAGGGCGGAGGTCAATGGCATTATGACAGAATAAATTTTACAAACCAGAAGTCAGCCCCCAGATTCCCAGCCTATGGTCTCTGGTGGGTGACAGTTTAGATGACCTGGGCAGCAAAGGGTGTGATGTATTCCATAAACAGACAGAAGAAAGCACTGGTTTTCATTTATATAAAGTGTCTGCATATTAGAGCTAATTGAGAGATTTATTATCATAATTGTTACTGTCACAGAAGGTTTTCCAGCTTCATCGCCAGTTTTCAAGGGACACAGCTTGAACTAATACTGTATTTCTCTGCATGGCTCAAAATAATGTTCCAGTCTTTCATGCAACGGTATTTTGACTGCTGATCTGGCCCGCATGGATGTCCTCTAACCTTGGCTGATAGAAGCTAACTCTTTGCCTTCTTAGCTTGGGTGAGTCACTGAAGCTGTTCATGTTTATATGTAGGGTACGTCCTCTGCACACCGAAGATGCTGTGCACAGCACCAAAAACTTCTGACTATGGAGACCCATCTGTATTGAGCATGGCAAAGAGAATACCCGTGTCCATTTCCATAAAGTTGAAGTGACTGTGAGCTGAGGAAGACACCAGCTTTAGAGCTTGGCTGTCATCTCCTCACTAAAAGTCATCTCAAGTCGCCAAACCCCTGAGGTTCAGAGTCAGCTCCATTCTTGGAGATGGAGAGGATTCTGAGAGGTCGAAGGTCTTGCTCAAATGACTTAAGAGTGGAAGGATTTACTTGCCCCACAGTTCCAGGTTGCAGTCCATCCATCATGGAAGGAACCACAGCAACAGGCTCTTGAGTGAACTGGTCTCCTTAGACAGTCAAGATCAGGAAGCAGTGAATCAATACTTGATGCTAGCACACAGCTAGCTAGCTGTGTTTCATACAGTCCAGGCTATCTCAGGGACTATAGCTTCTACTCACAATTAAGGTGAGTGTTCTATCCATTATCAACAGAATCAAGACCATCTCTCAAAGACATTCTAAGAGGTTAACATAATCAAACATTCTAGTCAATTGTCAATCTAAACAATAGAACAATTGCTTACTTCAAAGAGTCAGGTTGGTCACATACCATTTCAAAAGAAGAAGGAGTAGTGTTTACAAAGGAGTGGCATAGAGAGGCATCTGAAATGATCCAATCTCATTATGTGTGTGAATGAAAACGCCAGGCTAATACCCTTCTTCTGAATCAATGTATGTAAATAAAGGTATTTACATATATAAAAATCTATAATGAGAACCTTCTGTACACTGGGCACTGAGCTAGATAACAAGAATTCTACAGTGAGCAAACTCACATATACTCCCAAACATCACAACCCAAAGGCAGACCAGACCAGCTCTGATCCAATAGCAGCACACATTAGATACATGGGGAAAGAGAATGGGCTTCTAACTGCATGTAACAAAGGAATCTTGCCTCCCTTTTAAGACTGAGGGTGGGACAAAGCCAGTGTGCCACCTTCTTGTCATTTGTCCTTATGGTGAAGACACAGATGAGACTTGCTCTACATGCAGGGAGAATGGTTTACATTTGCATGGTTCTAGTGTGATTCAAGACTATCATGATCATCAGACATGCTTCTACATTGATATGACCTTATGATTTTTAATCAGCTTGCAAGTGAAGAAACATATGTTCTGCAAAGTGACTTAATGTTAGCTTCATGGCTTTACAAAGTCTCTCATACATGACTGCCTGTGAAAGCCACCCCAAGAAGGAAATAAAGGATGTCCGGCTTCCAGGAGATTGCCTTATTCTTATACTCCAGCAAGGGGCCTCTGCTATTCCAATCTCTACCTTAAAGTATTAATGTGGCTACTTTAGTCTTTATATAGTCATTAACTGGCATTAACATTTTCTAGGAAGATGTGAAAAAATGTTTATTCACCACAGATAGGACACTGACCACAGATCAAAGGCTGATTCCACCCATCTGGACTGATGAACTAGGGAGTTAATTGGGTACTTACAGGATGGCTAAGGGGTTACCTACAAGACTATGGGTGACCCCTTAACAGTTGTGTTCCTGAAGAGTCCCGCCTCAGCATAGACACTGGTTTCCTGAAAGCTGTAATGATGGCGTGCCTGCTTCATCATTAACCCTGTGTTAATGATGTTAACCCTGTGTGCTCTTGCACCTAGGACCACATGAATATGAGGCAGTGCTACATGGAACAGAAGAGGTATACACAAGAGGGTTTGGGGTCTCAGATGAAGGTCTTACAACCTTCCCAACCCCTCCTTCTGAGAGGGCAAGTCGACAGACGTGGCCTTTCTGAGAGTCTCTTACAAGTAGTCACGACTACTCTAAGAGCAATGCCTGTTGTGCTCAGAGGTCAACATTCTGGAACACAGAGAATTTACATTCTTTTAGGCTTCTTACACATAACATAATGTCTTTGAGACCATCGACATCACTATTATGTTCTTGAATATGAATAGGTTTTTCTGTTTCAATGTTGTATACTATTTGGTTGTCTGAGTTTCCCCCCAGTTGATTGTGTTGAGCAGTTGAGGTGTTTATAATGTAAGGCTTCTGTTAATAGACCACTTTGAAGCTTCTTTACAGCACAAACATTCTCTTCTCGAAGTTTTTATGCTTCAGTGTTTTGTTCTTGTTAACAGAGTAAAACATTCAGAATACACAACACACATACAAAGATAGGACAGGCCCCTGTGTGCTGCAGCCACTGTGCAGAGCTGCTGTGGCCCTCTGTCACTCTACCCCAGGGGGCGGGGACTGTAGGACGCGGGCTCCAGAGGTCATTTTTGATCTCACAGCTTCCTGTCTGTGACGAAGTTGCAGATGCAAAGTTCAAAGAGAAAAGTTGACCTTCCCAGGACCTACACTGTGCTCAATGGCTTCTGAGAGCCATGTAGAATTGGTGAGAGTGCTTCATCTCGTGTCTTTGAAGCTGGGTGCTGCCTCTCTCAGTCAAGTCTAAAAGGTAATTGACAGAAAGTCCCATCATAAAATATGGAAAGAGACTCCAAATTCAGACTTCCATGACTAGTGATCAGTTGAAGGGAGACCGTGGGGCCAGAAAGAGTTTGATGCATGATCAAGGGGGAGTCCAAAGAACAGTCACCAAAGTGTCCCTTCCACAGTCCTGCCAGGAACACCTTCTCCACGTCACCAACCATACTCTTTGGGCTGATGCATACCACCACTGTACTATAAACACTCAGGCAAGCAGAGCTTAGCTGCCCTGCCTGTCTGTCTGTCTGTCTGTCTGTCTGTCTGGACACTCCCTCACTACTTTTATAACCTAGTGATTTAGTCAGATAGCCTGTCACCCCCTGAGGCAGAGTGACATTCAGAGTCCTCATGTGAGGGCAGAAATTGGGTCTGCCACTACCTCTGGATCTTTGGAGCAGGAGTCCCGTGAATGAATGATGATCATGCATCTTAGTGTAGTTTCCTCTTGTGCTAAAGTACCCTGGCAAAACCAGCTTAAGAGATGAAGGATTTATTTGGCCGACAGTTTAGGTTTACGGTCCATCATAGCAGAAAACTCGTGGTTGAAAGTAACCCTAAGCAGCCAGTCACATGACATCCAAAGCTGAAAGCAGAGAATAATAAATGCATCTATGCATCCTCGAACCGTTTGAAACCTCTTTCCTAAGGAATGGTGCTGCCCACAGATGCTGGGGACTTCCCATCTCCATAGGTGTAATCAAAATCATCTCCTATACACATGCCCAGAGGCCAAGCTGATGTAAGCAGCACCTCACCGAGACTCCCTTTCTGGATGAGTGTCCATCTGTACGTGTATATATACACATATACGCATCGGGTGGAGCCCTGCTGAGTATGTTGGCAGTGCCTGGCTTCTCAGCCATGGCCAGTTACCTCCACCACCATTGCCAGCCTTGCCCGTCTCCTTGCTCCTACAAACCCTTCTCAGCGCAGCAGGAAAAACCCTTTGGATTACATCACAGCATCCATTCGCCCTCAATTCTTCAGTGTGACTACCTTTTGAGTTTCCACGCCGGCTCCTCTGGGCAGAGTCTAGTATTCAGTGACTGTGAGCTACCTGAGCCACGGTCCTAGCTTTTTCAGGCACTGGGTACGCAAATGTGGGCAGATGCGATGTATAACCTTCCTGGGTTTCAGTGTCCTCTGTTTATAAGGGTGATAATAGCTCATGCCTCGTGGGAGAGAAAGCAATGGTGGCTCGATCAGTGTTGCACGTGTGCACTTTTTAGCATTTATTACTGGATGTGTTCATGCGTATTAGCCTCTAGGCTTCTTGAGGCTTAAGGAGTCTTAAGCTTCTCCATGTCTTCAGCTCTCAACCTGCCCCGCTCTTCTAGTCTCATGGGTCCCCTGATGGATGGAGTGGCTCCATTTTACTCTACAGGGGTAATTCTGACTTCCCCTTTCTTTCACAGAGCACACCGATCCATCGGGAGGCCTTAGGGATCCCTTGAACTCAGCCTTCTCACTTCCTCAGCTCCAGACTGGCATCAGTTGTCACTGTCTCCGTCCTGACTGCTGCTAGATCGTCTCTCCCTTCATCAATCCCAACCTGTAAATCCCAGTGAGGATGCAGGGTTCCTACTAAGACCCACTCTCTGGTTCCTCTCTCAGACTTTTCTAGATAGTTCCTTCTAAGCCCAATACCTGCAGTGACCCCCCCCCACACACACACACACCATGTTTTTTCTTTCGTTCTCTCTAGATTCATTTCTACTCTATCCCTTTCAGGTTCACCACACCTGTTCCTCATGACCTCATGACACATCTGCCCCAGGACCATGACACTTACTGTACCTACCTCCAACGGGCTCCCTGCCTTGAGGTCTGTGTGCCATCTCCCTTTCCATCCCAGGTCATTCCTCAATGACACTTCTCAGAAAACCTCCTGAGCTCTAACAGGAAGGCTTCTGTGAACAAGCTTCAACTTTTGTTTGTTCTTTCTAGAGAGGGTTTTAGAACAAAAAACCTGGCCTCATGCCATCCATTCGCCTCTCCCTGCTTCTATTAAGATGCTACTTTTAGCTGCTACAGAACTCCCAGAACAGGGTGTGCGTGACAGTCTCCAACCCATGCCAGAAGCTCAGCCAATGGGCCACCAAGAATGAACTCTGACCTTCCAAATGGTAAACTCTGTGTACCATCTTTACATCATAAGTCGTGGACTCAGCCTTTCATTTGAGTGGTGAGCTAACCATCACACACACACACACACATACACACACACACACACACACATACACACACACACACACACACACGGGCACATATGCACATACACAACCTTGTACAGAGAGCCATTCACATTAGGACTCATGGATTCTTGAGATTTTCATTGTATCTGGAGAGGAGAGGAGAGGAGAGGAGAGAGAAAGTTTCTAAATGCCTCTGAATTTTTCCAACAATGAACATCCAGATCACTGTAACCAAATGTCCACCAGGCTCCTGGCACTGGTTATAATGAGATTTTCACCATTAAACAGACATATGCTAGGCTCCAGCAGGCACCAGGCCCTGGCTGGGCATCACCATAATTGAGATGTGGCCAGAAGGATCACAATGCTGGTGTAAGGAAAAGACAGCTGAACAGGTGGCCGCAAAGTGCGAGCAGTTTAAAAGAGGCACAGAGGAGAGAACCCAGCCCGTAACTGCCGGAACATCACAGGCTTCTCCCCTCTGCCCCTGGCTATGAGAGCTGAGGTTTTCTGGGCTGCTGGGTTCCAGAAGGAAATGGAGAAATCCTACATTTGGGAAGAAAGGCCCTAATGTGTCAGAGGATAAGACTCATATGTAGTAAAGGGATCTGTGTTAAAAGACAGTTTCCATGAAGCAGTGAAAATTACCAAGAACGCCTACTGGAGGAGGGGTACGTAACTGGGGGATACAGGGGTGTTGATATGCATGGTCAGAACAGACATGCGCAAGAAAGGGGGCCGAGTGGACCTGAAGCAGCCCTAGGCCTCAGTGCTGTCAGAGTGAAGCTGGAGTGTTCTGCAGTCCAGTCCAGGCAAGGGCCTGGGCCTTGCTGCGTCCATGCTGCCTGGCCGGGTGCTGTGCTGCCCAGCAAAGGGAACAACCTGGCCAGTGCAGCTATTTGTAGGCGGGGCCATTCTAGCCACGCTGGCGGGGAGGGCATCTGCCCTCAGTGATTTCAGCACTGAGCATAAGCTAGCGCTCTCGCCCACAACAGCCTGGCCCTGCTCATGAGGCTCCGTGTGCCGAATTCTGAGGCTTGGAAGTGGTCCTGCAGTCTGCGTAGGGCTAGACAAGGCCCATGAACATGCAACAGATAGAGATGCACCTTATAGGAGGGATGGCTAAAGTCAACGGAGAAGAAAAGCAACAAGACAGGTTAGGAGGCCGATGCTCCCTTGTGAACGGGGCCCTTCACCGAGTCAGAGAACACAAGGGGCAGTATATGAGAAAAATAACAGTCCCTTGTCTCGAATCAAGCTCTTCAATGATTGACGTTTTTAGCTGTACACTAAAGTGCATGTTAATGAGGACCAGATAGTCTGGGTCTATTGCCTGGAATCACATAGTTGTGAAGATGCGAATGAGGATGACTGTGGAAATTCTGAGCGGGTATTTCTGAATCAGCACTCGGGACAAGCTCCCAGAACCAAGTCAGCAGGCAGACCCAGCACCTCAGTCCTCAGTAGGAAAGGGAGCCCCAGCGGGACACCTGCATTTCCTCAGCCGAGGCAGTGCCAAGAACGGTTGACAACCAGTGACAGCACGACAGCATTAGCAACAGAAATATTCAAATGCAATTAAAACCTGCAAATATAATAATCAAATGTAAATGAGCGGCAGCCAACCGTTCCCGCTGCACGTACAATTAGCACCTGTGGTAATTTCACGGGAGCCCTCACTCGCTCCACTTCATTGCCACTGACAAATTGTTGACTTCCCCCCCCCTCCTTTTTGGCGCTGACAATTTCCTGCCTGTGTCATCCACTCACTCTGTGGTCCTAACGTCTAATTGAGTGGACTTTCTTATAGCCAGGATGTGTTCAGTCGCATCTCGGAGCAGCAGCAAACCCCATAGCCTGCTGGGTCGGTGGGGGAGGGACAGAGAACACAGCGTCTTCCTCTCTCTTGCTGAGCAGGAACTTGCCTACAAATCATGTGGATCATCCTGTGTATGTGCACGCATGTATGCATGCTAATATAGTTGTGGGTATGTGTGAAGGTCAGAGGTCAACCTTAGGTGTTATTTTCGCAGGATCCGTCCACCTTGTTTTTCGAGACAGTCTCTCACTGACATGCAGCTCACTAATTAGGCCAAGCTGGCTGGCCATCCAGCCCCAGGGATCTCCCTGTCACCATTTTGCCACGATTGGAATTATAATCATGTGCTACCGCAATTGCCATTTTTACTTGGGTGCTGGAGCTGAACTTGGGGCCTCATGTTTGTGTAATAAGCACCCCACTGACCGAGCCACTTCTCCAGCCCCAGACCGTTCTTCTCCGGAATAAACACGAGGCAGGAAGCCACGGTGTGCCAGGCCTTGGGTATGTGGGTTTATATTCTTATCTGATAGATTGAAGCGGCATTTGTCAAAACGACAGAACCTCCTGAAACAAATGGGGAAAAGAACCTCAGCTAAGAACTGGTTCTACCGAAGAACAGAAAGGAAACCGTGTGAATGCTGAGCCGTTTAAGTAGTAATAAACAGATCACAGTCCCGGCATGAGCCCAGAGCTGAGCACCAGTGGCAGAGAGACAGAAGGAAAGAGGGACATGGGAAAGAAGAGTGAGCACGAGGGTGACAACCCAGATCACAGGGGACATGAGCAGAAATTCAGGAATATTTGCATCTCAGACTGTTGGGGGAAGGGGGCGCTGATCCTAAAGGAGTGTGGCTATTTTCCAAAAATTTTGAAAGACACATAAATATATGGCTTGAGGAGCTCAGAGAATCCCATTTGGAGTAACTTCTGTGACATCCACGCTCATCTCTATCTTTGTTAGATGCTTGAAAGCTAAAGACGAAGGGAAAACAGCTTTGAAATCGGACAGAAATGACACACTTCTTTACGCGTGTTCATCACTTTCGTGCTGCTGTGTGAAAACGCCCGGCAAAGTAACTTGAAGAAGGAAGGGTTGAAGATGCAGTCCATCATGGTGGGGAGGGCAGGCCGGCAGGTGCATGAAGCAGCGAGTCACAAATTATGTCTGTAGTCTGGACACTGAGAGAGATGCATGCTACTGCTCAGGTTTTCTTCCTTTTCTTCAGCCTTGGACTCCAGACTGGGATGACATCACCCAGATTCAGGGTGCGTCTTCTCTCCTCAATTATCCCAGTCTCTATCTGTCTCCTAGGTGATACTCGATCCTGCCTTGTTGACCATATTAACCATTTCCATAGAGAGGCCAGTTAGGATGTTGTTAGCTTTACCACCTGAAGCGAGTATATAAAATGAGAAAGCAGTGTCAGATTTGGAAGTTCTGATGTCAGGTGACGTCTCATTCTTCAGGGACAAGGGGAGAAGTGAAGACACTGATGTAGGAAAGCAAGTTTGTTATTAATAGCCTTTCTTAAAAAGGAGAAGAGAAAGTATGAACAGGTAGTTACAACAGGCAATCCCTTCTCCCTGATCCCTTTTCATAAATCAGATTTGGTATTGGAACAAAACTCATAACATCACCTAATATTAAAGGCAACGATGTTTAAAGTGGTAAAGATAAATGAGGGTGGATGAAGAGATGTGGCGGTGTCTTTTCCTGGAAGTGGTGAAACCATGACAGCAACTGTGAATAGATAGATACCAGTGTATTATATGCTGTACAGAGAAGGTTCCAGAAACTGTGGGGAAAATAATCTCTCCAAAGTCACAGACCAAGACAGAGCACTTAGAAATGTTCAAGTAAATTAATGAGAGTCAAGAATCGAGGCAAAGGGAGAAGGCTCGTACTCCATCCTTCCGAGACGCCCAGCTCCCGGCTCCCCCCCCCCCCCTCAGGCTGGACACCATCTTCCTTCCCTTCCAGCACCAGTTACACACTGGCTCGAAGACCTGTGTGTGACGTGAGCCTCGGGCTTCATCATTCATTTATTCTTCTACCTTCGACACCACTGCCTCCTGGCTCTCACTTCCTTTAACTCTGAAACATGGGCAAGTTATAGATTCTGTTAGTTGTCTTGGATGTAAAATGCCATGTTCTTGGACTCACAGGTCTTCATCCACATAATTCTGGTGCCCCAAAAACCCCACTATTCATTTAATTCTAGTACCAGATTTTGCCTCCTAAATCAGAGAATGTCAGTCAAGGCCCCAAACACCCGAGTGTGAGGTGCAGCCCTGAGCAAGTGCTGTCTGGCAAGAAGCAGGTGTCTGTGGCACCAGAGAGAGCCAGACAGCCACGCCCAGCCTCCTGAAAGAGCTGTTCAGAGTTGGTGGCTGCCTCGGGTGATGTTTAGTCCTTTGGGTCAGAGTGAGAGATGTTCCCTGAGCGACTAAGAGCACAGGCTGTAATGCGTGAGGAGACAAGACACCACATCCCTAACAACATGGGGGTTGTCAGCCTCATCCATGGCATCCCGTTTGCAGTGTGCTGGCACATCTGTGTGCTTTCGGTGCACTTTTCTTTAATCTAATTGTGGGGGACATAGCCCATCCACCTGTTGAGAGGTGTATTTTCCTTTGTAAAGTGCTCATCCAAACTCTCAGTATGTGTGTGTGTGTGTGTGTGTGTGTGCGTGAGAGAGAGAGAGAGAGAGAGAGAGAGAGAGTAAATGTGAGTATGTGCATGAGTGTATATTATGATATTTATGTATAAATTATGAAAGTGTGCATGATTGTGTGTGTGAGTGTGGTGTGTGTGTGAGTGTGGTGTGATGGATGTATAAGTATATACGCTGTGTGTGAAAATGTATACGTGAAAGTGTGGTATATATACATATATATGTATATATATATATATAGTGTGTGTGGGTACATGTGTGTATATGAGTGTGTATATAATTCTTGAGTTATGGAAGACCTTTATACATTCCTAATAAGCAGTATATGTATACTCAGGAATGTTTTGTTTCAGTTTAGGGTTTTCATTGTGTCTTATTAATGATGCTTTGTTCACACAAAACTATTTATTATTAGTGTGTGAGTGTGGGTGTGGAGTGCACACATGCCATGGTGCCCCTGTAGAGTTCAGAAGAGACCCTGCGGCTTGTGTGACCAGTGCCTTCACCCACAGACCCCTAGAGGAAACGCTCTCCAGCTCTCTTTATTTTCCTAGATTCCTATTGTGTGTCTATAAACTGTTACTTACATGTCTCAAAAAATACTCTCCTTAGTGTCTGTCACATTTTGCTGTTGACCGGTTGTGTGTTCAAATGGCCTCTCTCAGAAAGTGTTGGAAATACCCCTTCTCTTTCAATACATGGGTTCTTGGCTAGAGTCCAGGAAAAGGTGTGAAAACCACACCTCGGAAATACACTCCTGGGAAGCGAGGGGACCAGGCTTCTTCCTGAGAGCAGAAGAGCATCCCAGGAAAGTGTCTGTTCTTGTTTCTTCCATTTGTTGTCCGTGAATGTGAACTTCTGCAAAACAGTTCTCAGAAAATGCTGGCGCCAGCAATGGTAAGGGCCTCAGAGCTGGGCAGGGCTGTCCCTGGAGGCCCTGAACCTTGCTTTTTCTCAAGTCACATGAGAGAGACACTGAGATGTTCCTAAACTCCTCGGAGTTACAGCAGGCTTGCTGGCATTTGTTGCCCTTGTTCTGACCAAAAGTCATTCCAAGCTTCCACCATCTGACTCCATCCAGTTCCACTTTTTCACCATAAGACAATCTTTAGCCATATAGATCTATTTTTATCTGAAAAGTGTAAGCCAGTGGTTCTCAACCTTCCCAATGCTGCCCCTTTGATAACGTTTCTCATACGGTGACTCCCCCCATGACAAAATTATTTTGTTGTTACTTCATAACTGTAATTTGCTATGGTTGTGAATCATAATGTAAATATCTGATATACAACCCCTCTGTGGGGTTGAAAATCACTGGTGTAGGCTGTATTTTTTTTAAATATTTTTTAATTTTCAATTTAATATATTCCCTGGTGATTTCCTTGCTATGATCCAGTCCTGGGTTTGCTGGTAGCACGCAGCTCCACGATGTGGAAGGAGGGACATGCATTTATTCTATTGAATTGATAGGCTCAATATTTGCTACTAACCAAGCATGGGCATCTTAGCATGCAAGCGCTGAAAACTCATTTCCTCACATTGATTTGCTTCTTTGAACTACTTTTCTAGATGTTTCTTTCCTGCAGGAAAGGAATAAATACGTGATCATTTTCAATATCTTGATGTACATGCACGCCCCTAATGTACAAATGCAACGAATCATGTCAACGCTCTTCTAAGTACCGAGCGATAACAGCAGCAGCATCAACAGCATTTGGGAGCAATTCCTTATGTTTGGATTTTGACAAAATATCTTTCGAGCTGGCTCACAGACTCTCCCTAGAGAAATTGAGTTTTGAGGCAGTGCGGTTGTGGAACATGACTCGCACACCGAATGTATCATATGGGGTTAACCTACTCACCTGTTCAGAGTCACACGACAGTCTCTAAAGGATGGATGAGGGGGAAAGGGTTACATCTGCTTTCAAAGAAAGTCTTAATTAACGGTCTGGAAGACTGCGGTGGCAGTTGGCTGATTACATTCACAGATGGGACTCAACTGAGAAGTGGTGTGAAGTCTGGGAAGAGATGAAAAAAATTCTACAGAGAACTGCCGGGATTGCCAAAGAGCACTGTGGGAGCCTGTGGTCGGCAGAGGGCTCAGTCTGTAGTGTGGGTCTCCCTAAGGATGCGAGCTCAGAGGAGCTCTAGATCTGTATAGACACTGGAAAGAGTCCTTGTCCTCCAACAGCTATTCCCCTTGATCCCCTTGGGTTCCAGCTGTGGTGGCTGGTATGAGCTATGATGGCTGTAGAGGGAAACGCATAGCGTTGGTCTGCGTGGACAAGTATCCACACTTGTGCATGGAGACGCCAAACGTAAACATAGACGATGTCCGGCACCATCCTCCATTGCTTTCTCCATTGTTTTGAGACAGGGTCTCTTGCTGAACCTGGAGCTCACTGATTGGCTAGACTGACTGGCTAGCCAGCTCCAGCAACCTTCCTGTCTTGCCCCACCACCCGGGCGTGGGATTACAGATGTGTGTTGCCACATTGGACTTTTCGTGGATCCTGAGATCTGAACTAAGATCCTTACGCTTATGCAGCGAGTGCTCAGCTCATGGAGCCCTCTCTGTAAACCCTCAGTTCCTTAAAAAGATACTGTGCACTGTCTATACATTTGTATGCATTCATAGGTATGTGCATGTGGGGTGTGGTGCGTGCTTGCATGTGCACATGTGAATGGGGAAGACAGAGGTTCGTGTCCAGCCGTCTTTCTCCATCACGGTCTCTCATGGAAACTCAGAGCTCCAGAGCTCACCAGTTCAGCAAGATTGGATGGCCAGGGAGCTCCAGGAGGCCTCCATCTCTGCCTCCCCAGTGCTAGATTACAGATGCATGCCAGCGTGCCAAGCGTCTCACTTGGGTACTAGGGCCGCAAAGTTGCATTTTCATGGCAAGTAGCCAGCCACCTCTTCTGCATCTCTCAACCCGTCGACCTCCAGCATGCCTTGCCTGAACACTGACCACAGAGGGAAGGAGTTCCGCTCCAGTTTGCCACACTTTCATCCTTCATGGCAGTCACTTTCTCTCGAGTCGTGATCTCAGGCATCTATGATATCCGTTTTGTTTAAATCTGTCACTAATGAGCTGTCACGCAACAAACTTCAAACTCTGGGTTGAGCCTGAGTGCTAGAGCAGCTTTAGGAGAAGCTATAAACCAACTTCTGTAGAGGTGCACCCTCTCCCAGGATCCTTCAGGCCCCGGAGGGTCCTGTCTGCTGAGCCCTGCCCATCTGCAGGCATAGCTCTGGAGGCCCCGTGGCTGCCAGCACTGAGCCCTATCTATCCACTTCTTCAGCAGTAAGTGTGTGGTGACTGCTCTGGAGATGGAATGGATAACGAAGGAAGTAGGGCTGAGTAGAAGCACAGAAAGGGTCTCTGGGAGCTGAATCCCCTTGAAGGCGGTTCACACTGGCTAGACTTGGGTCCTTGGTGAGGTGAAGACAGGTCTCAAATCCCAGGAGTCTAGGAAGCCACAGGAAAGGTGTGGAGCCTTTGAAACAGGAACAGTCTGCAGGCCACCCCTGCCCTCAAATCTGCAAGTGACCTTGTACACCCTGCTGTCGTTGTCACTGAGACTCCAAAGCATTTGTTCCCATTGAACAAAAGCAGGAATATGTCGGTATCATCCTGACAGGCACTATTCAGTCAAGCTCCATCCTCTTTTAAAAAGTAGGCAGTGCTCTCCTGGATGACCTGAGCTCAGATTCCAGAGTCCACAGTAGGAGGCTCACAATCGCCCGTAAACCATCTCAGGCGCTAGCTGATGCTTTCGATTTCTATGAGCATCCACACATACACAAACAGAGATGCACACATTCACACAACTGCACACAATTAAAAAAACAACAAAATAAGCCTTAACAAAGTATATGAAAAATTATGCTATGTAGTTTGAATATGCTTGGCCCAGGGAGCGGCACTACTAGGAGGTGTGGCCTTGTTGGAGGAAGTGTGTCAGCTGTGGGGCTGGACCTCCTCCTAGTTGGTTACTAGGAAGACAATCTTCTGTTTGCCTTTGTACCAAGATGTAGAACTCTCAGCTTCTTCTCCAGCACCATGCCTGTCTGGATGCTGCCATGCTTCCTGCCATGATGATAATGGACTGACCTTCTGAACCTGTGAGACAGTCCCGATTAAATGTCATTTATAAGGGTTGCCTTGGTCATGGTGTCTCTTCACAACAATGGGAACCCTAACTAAGGCGTATGCAGACTTGTTAAGATGCACACACTTCCTTGAGGAGTTCATCTGGAGGCCCCTCCATCAGTACGCCATTCTGTCACGCCAGCATCTCTTCCACATGCTTCCCTGGGATGCAGGTTTGATGTGCGCAGTTTCCTGTCAGGTCAAGAGAACTCAGCTTGCAACACTCCATGCAGCAGCTTCTCCAGAGAGAGGAAAACCAAAGGGCTGAACTGCAGGCAGGTGCCTTCTTGCTTTTTCACAGAACTAAATTGTCTGTGCTTTCCTGATTTAAGCATCACAAATGCCAGCGTGTTCTAGCATCTTCTTGGCTGGTTTTCCTGTCATTTGTTACAATCATGTTCCTGGGAAGGAAATACCTTCAGACTCAAAGAATGCATCAAGGCACAGATGCAAACAGGGCCTGTGTTCTGCTCTTATTGCTATCTAAACACTGTCCTTTCCGCGAACACCAACCCATATTCAGTTAGCACAAAGCCACTGGATGTTCCTAGTTTGCCACTTAACAGACTGCATTAAGGGGGGGGGCTCCGTGAGCAAATGCTGAATGCTACTTGCCCAGTGGCCCTCATGTTAGAAGTGGGAACCCAGGAAAATGACCACACAATCCAAAGTATTTCAGCCAGCCGAAGTTTTACTTCTGCTGACAGGCACACACCATGGGGGTACTGCTGGATTATTTATGATACCAAAGTCCCCTGTGCCTCAGTCCCAAACCTCTCTCTATCTCTCTCTCTCTCTCTCTGTCTCTCTGTCTCTGTTTCTCTGTCTCTCTCTCTCACACATACACACTCACTCATACGTATGGGTCTTTTGTCTTCTTTAATGTCTGTGTACCTCATTTGTGCCTAGTGCCCTTGACAACTGATCCCATAATACTAAGTGTTTGTGAGGTGCCACATGGGTGCTGAGAATTGAACCTAGGTCCCCCAGAAGAGTAGCCAGTGCTCTTAGCCACTGAGCCACCTCTCTGAGCCCTGGCATCACATTCTTATTCTTACCCAGGTCACTCATCCAAGACAGGGCAGCAGGTTAACAAAGGGCGACATTTGAGCAGGATGTGACCATGAGCACATACAGCCTGGAGGGCTAGCCCTGGAGGGATTTGAATGTCTACTAAGCAGCTTCTTTCCAATCACTTAAAATGAAGTTTGTTTTATTTAACCTTCTGATAGACATGCCAGTCCATTTCCCCATCCCACAGAACAGGCCTGGCTGATGCCGCGCAGTGCAGGAGCTTTGCCTCGGACAGTTTGTTCTCCCAGCTCTTGGTTCCAGAAGTGAACAGGGGGCATTTGGAAACCCACATCTGTTTGGTTTTGATGTTTCTATTGGTCTGTTTGTTTTGAAGATGGGGAAGGTTTGACTCTGTGACTTAGGAAGATGTCTTAATTAAGGTTTTACTGCTGTGTACAGACACCATGACCAATGCAAGTTTTATAAAAGACAACATTTAATTGGGGCTGGCTTACAGGCTCAGTGGTTCAGTCCATTGTCATCAAGGCAGAAACATGGCAGCATCCAGGCAGGCATGGTGCAGGAGGAGCTGAGAGTTCTATATCTTCATCTGAAGGTTGCTAGTGGAAGACTAACTTCCAGGCAACTAGGGTGAGGGTCTTAAGCCCACACCCACAGTGAAACCTACTCCAACAAGGCCACACATCCTAAGGGTTTCTCCCTGAACCAATCATATACAAACCATCACAGAAGACTTGTAAGAAGTCTTGAACTTGGTGCACACTGGAGCAGCATCAATACCTTGCTTTCACTGGGTCACTGGGTGTGCAACTGTGTGTCTCCTTCCTGTTTCAATGTGAGGTAGGGATGGACACACAAGATAGCAGATCATCCCCAGATCAAGAGAGCTTACACAGGACCTCACTCTTATGTGTTCTGGCAATGTCCAAGCCTCACGCTTAGACCACAGCAGCTGTGATAGCCTTCAGTGGGTCCTCTAAGTCAGACAGGTGACGTTCAGGGGTCTGGTCCTTCATGTGCAGATGCTCTAGGGTTTACTATATCCATGGTAACATGTGGCTATTCTCTCTATTCTCCAGCCTGCCCTGCTGTGGTATGAAATTAATAGAACATGTTCGCACCAAAAGAATTCAGAGAATTGGTGTAAACAGCTGCATCTTATAGTCAATCCTCAGCATGGGAATTTGTGTGTGTTCTGTCAAGGGTTCAGATTGCCTGTGTGGATTGCAAAGAGTTTTAAGAGTCTTCAGACTATTCTTACCTTCCTGTTAAAGAGTAATTATAGTAACATATTCAGAGGGCTTTTTAAGATTTATTTTTAAGTATGTGCATATAAAAGAGAAAGAGAGAGAAAGTCATAAATGCATGAATACAGATGCTCACAGACCAGATGAGGACATCAGATTCCCTGGAGCTGGATGTGTGTGTGTGTGTGTGTGTGTGTGTGTGTGTGTGCGCGCGCGCGCACGGGTGCTAATCAAACTATATTAGCCACCACTCATGTTGAACTCTATAAAACATTCACGTTTTCACATGAGAAATTAAAAACAAAAAACTATCTATCACGTGTATAATATCTACTTGTACTTCCTCACAAGAGAGGAAGAGGATTCCAGACCAAACCAGACTGAACAGAGAGCACTGTGACCAGAGCAGGAATGAATACAGCAGTTAAGCCATACAGTAAGCCAGATTTTTCTGGGATGTTGAAAGAATATCAGACTTACTGTGTGGCCTGTCTGTGCTGTATTCATTTCTGCTCTTGTCACAGTGCTCTCTGTTCAGCCTGGTTTGGTGTGGAATCCAGATGTCCCTCAACATAGAAATGGATACAGAAAATGTGGTATATATACACAATGGAGTACTATTCAGCCATTAAAAACAATGAATTCATTAAATTCTTAGACAAATGGATGGAACTGGAGAACATCATCCTGAGTGAGGTAACCTAATCACAAAAGAACACTCATGGTATGCACTCACTGATAAGTCGATATTAGCCCAGAAGCTTGGAATACCCAAGACACATTTCACATATCAAATGATGCCCAAGAAGGAAGAAGAACAAAGTATGAGTCCTTGGGTCCTTTGTAGAAAGGGAGAAAAATACCTACAGAAGGAGATACAGAGAAGGTTGAGCAGAGTTTGAGGGAAAGACCATCCAGAGACTACCCCACCCAGGGATGCATTCTATATACAGTTACAAAACCCAGACACTACTGTGGATGCACACAAATGCTGGCTGACCAGAACTGGGTACAGCTATCACCTGGGAGGCTCTCCTAGTACATGACAAATACAGAGGGGGACACTCTCATCCAGCCATTGAACTGAGCACAGGGTCCCCGATGGGTGAGCTAGAGAAAGGACCTAAGGAGCTGGAGGGCTTTGCAATGCCACAGGAGGAACAACATTATGAGTCACTCAGTACTCCCAGAGCTCCCAGGGACAAAACCATCAACCAAAGAATACACATGGAGTTACCCATGGCTCCAGACACATTGGCAGCAGAGAATGGTCTTTTTAGACATCAAAGGGAGGAGAGGCCCTTGGTCCTAGAAAGACTTGATGCCATAGTGTAGAGGAATACCAGGACAGGGAAGTGGGGGAGGGTTGATTGGGGAAGGGGAGAAGGCTTATGGGATTTTCGGGGGGGGGGTGGAGGCCAGGAAAGGGGACAACATTTGAAATGTAAATAAAGAATATACCTAATTTTAAAAAAGAAAGAAAGAAAGAAAGCCTCTCATGGTAAAACTAACACTTTACACTTCTGAGCCTGTATTTCTTCATATTAAATTGAAAGACACATGAAGCAAAAATGACCACCATAACCAGAGAAGGGACAGATATTCAGGGAGAGATATTCAGGGAGAGATAGTAGTTTGTCACACTCTTCTTAACGCATAGCTTTTTTATGCCCCTTTATTTTAGTTGACAACACTTCCCTTCTCCCCACTACCCTGTCTCCCCATCCTCCCTTAGATCTTTCCACCCCAATGTCCCTCCTCTCTCCTTTCCCATTGATCACCATCTACCCACTCTTGCTTAAGCCACGCCCTTCCTCCTGTGCAGATTGTAGCTTTGAATGTCTAATTCTGGGTGTACAACTTAGAGTTCATGTAGAGGACAGAATGAATAAACTCTTAATCAAAGAAAAGTGAAACTAAAATCACATTGCGATCCATTCTACATGGTTATGGCTTACCTCTAAAATGTCTTAGACCCCAGTTTTGGACGGTCCTATTTGAAGAGACTGAAGAACTGCCAGCAGATGAGGTAGCCAATGAAAGGAGGTCTCTAGGGGAAGGCTTTGAAGGAAATACTTGGTGCCTGATTCCTACCTCAAAAGTTGCAGCTACAGTGGCTCCCACCTGTAATACCAGGACTTAGGAGGCAGAGGCAGGTGGATCTCTGAGTTCCAGGACAGCCTGATCTATCAAGCAAGTCCCAGGACAGCCAGGGCTACACAGAGAAACCCTGTCTCAAAGCAGCCTTCTGTAAAAGTCTCCCCCATGTGTTTCTTGCTGGAAAGAATGGAGCAGTTCTACCAAGACTTATTGGTGTTGGAGAACTGAAACCATTTCAAGCTGAATGGGCAAATACACCTCTCTTCCCTGTTAGGTTTTTCAGAATTAAAATCATTTCTGCATCAAAGAATGTTATCAAAGAATGAAAAGATGACCAACAACATAGTTGGAGTTACTTGCAAACTGCGTGGTTTTAATCAGATAATTTCCCTTAGGTTCTGGTGTTTATATATCTCTGTGTTTTCCTGTGAACTTGGATATCACCTAGAAATTTCAGTCATGATTGTCTTGACTGGGTAAGACAATCTGAACTGCACCACCATATTAATATGGACTCTTTTTTTATCTGTGAATGGTTGTGTTCATTTTTACTCTAATTTCCATCTATGGTATTTTGAGGTTTTCAAAGTAAAAATCTTATACCTCCTAAAATTTAGTATTTCGTGCTATTTAAATTGAATTGTTTACTGAATGAATGTTCAGGCCATCCACTCTAGTCTGATTCTAGCAACACACTTGGTCATTTGTCTGTTGAATCTGTCCCTTCATGCCTGCTGAACTCATCCGCTGGTGTTAGAGGAGGCTCCTTGGCTGGTTCTTTCAGTTTCCTGTATAAAGTACCAGGGAGTTTGTCAGTCAAGAGCAGTCTATTTCCTCTCTAATGTGGATGGGTTCTGTTTCTACTCTTTCCCACTGCCCTCACCAGAGCTTCAGACCAGCATCCATGGGTGTGGAGTGTCAGGAATGACTCCTGTCTTGGATCCTAAGAGGAACAATTCAGTCTTTCCTCACCGAGTTTGCTTTAGTTCTAGTTTCTCTGCATTTGCTCTTTGCTGGGATAAGAAAACCCCAACCTATTCCAGCTTGTTGAATAATTTTACCATGGAAGGGTGCTGAGTTTGTCAAATGCATCTCCTCCCCCTGGTAGGATGATCATGTAGATTTATCTTCTTCTACAAACACAGTATTTGACATTAGTCTTTATAAGTTACATTGTCTTTGCATTCTTAACATGAGCCCTATGTAGCTAGGAGGTATATTTTTATACATTGCTAGATTCCGATTTAAGTTCTGATTTTTTAAGTCTTCTTTGGATGTCTGTTAAAATTAACCAATGATGCTATGCTTTTGATCTACTTTTAAAATATCATGTATTATATGCTATATATACAGTATTCTCCCTTCCCTCTCCATCTTTCCCTGCTTCTTCCCAAATTTGGGACCTCTTTATATTCTAAATTTATATCTAAATATATATTAGGATATATAAACCACACATATATAAATATATATGTTATATATTACATATCACATATTATATATTATATGTTATATATTACATATTAATATATATACATATATGTATATATGTATATATGTGTGTATATATATATATATATATATGAGAATTCCAATCATATGAGTCTGTCCTCTGCCACTTACTCCCATTACTATGACACTTTGCTCATGAACATAGGACCAAAAACTGTCTATAGATTGAACCATGTGAAGTTGTGAACTGAAATAAACCATGCTGCCTCTTAAGCTGTGTCAGGCGGAGCTTGGATAGCACTGAAGGACTTGGGAAACACAGTTGCAGGGTCCCAGCCCAGGGCTTTTAGCTCTACAGGTGTGGAGTAAGACGTGATGTTTAGTGTTTTTTAACAGGTCCTCAGGGTAGGGAAGGAGGGGGAGGGTCATCTTTTAACAACATCCTATTCCTCATGCCTCTCAGCTCAATCCCAAACACGGAGATGGAATGAAAACCGAGCAGCATGTGTTTTTAACTGATTTTTAGTCAAGAAGCTCACAAATCTCTATGAACTTCCAGGGCTTGAATCTACGTCCCCTCTGGATCCACCCAGGAGCTCTCTGCCCCATAGCACCTTGTGCGACCATCCTTGTCTCCTCCTGTCTTCTCGTGATTTTCTGATAAGTCCATAACAAAAGCTTTTGGATCTTGATAGCAATCACGTAACTCACTTTGGAGATAATCCTTATCTTTGTTGAGTATTTCAATCCCTGCACATGGCCCAGGCTCCATGGGCTTATGGGTTCCAAGAATTCTGTCACACGTTGCTTATTTTCTGCAGAGATGGCATAGATGTTTTTGTTACATTCCTATCTAGTCTTACTGTCACTCTGGTATGCTTTCTTTTGAAAACCCATGTTTTGTTGTTAGAAACATGATTGATTTTTTTATATAGTGAGCGTGTGTATTGCAGCCTTGCTATTATAGTCTAGGGAACAGGTAGTGCATGTGTGTATGTGTGTGTGTGTGTGTGTGTGTGTGTGTGTGTGTGTGTGATCTTTATTTTCAGATGGCGTGACTGTCTATATTAGAATTCAAATAAATAAATAAATATCTCTGAGATGGGTGAATTTAGAGAAACCATACATATAATATTTATTGCATGCTTATGCACATTAATAATCACACTGCCTGAAAACAGCAACCATTTTATCTATTTCTAATCTTTATGCTGTTTTTCTTGATTTACTGCAGTGGCTGACTTCTAATAGGCTATTGAATAATGTTGAAAGTAAACATTTTAGGGGGAAAGCATTCTGTCTCTCATCACAAAGCCTAAGATGAGATATGAGTTTTCCTTAGATGTATTTATATTATTGACAATATTGCCCTCTGCTCCTACATAAATAAGGGAAGAAAAGATATAATTACACCTCAGACCAGAAAATGAGAGGCGCCTGAGACACTCTGAAGAATAGAAACATTTGACCATAAAACAAAAAGTAATTTGAAATGATTTAATTCATATGATTATTCTCTAATGACAAAGATGAACATAGGAAATATTTGAAGTTCATAATGTGTATGAATACACTGCTAAATAGTTAGAGGAGGAATAAATAACAAAGGAAGCCAGGCAATGCTCCCACGTTAAGGTTGGAACAGAAATTAACCAAGTAGAAAATGTACAATTAATTTAAAAAAATGACTAGAACTAAAAGTTGGTTCCTTGAAGGATTCATAAAATTATCAGCCGTCAGATGGAGATTGGGCAAAGGAGGAGAGAATGGTGCTCGGGTTATCAACCCCAAAGGGGGCCAAGAAGCATTGCAGCCTGAAGTAGCTGAACCACACGGATGTAATGTGAAGCACTCCATGCCCCCAAGTGAGATAAATGAAACAAGTTAGACAGATTTACAGAAATATATAAACCACTACAGCTTGGACAAGGAGGAACAGAAAATCAGAACAGCTTTCAGGACGGAAAAATTTTTATTACTAACCAACTTGCAGTCATCTAAAAGCAACCCTTTAGACAGCCGCGTTGTTGAGAGTTCACGGGGAGCTTCCTGTCATATGTAGATGACACAGTCTTGAAGCACGTGTCCTGGTCCTCTGGCTTTTACCTGAATCGTGACAACACTGGCCAGCATGCCCGTGTGGACCAAGGAGCTCTCAAAGGCCCCTCTCCCAGATGAAGATCTAGAGGTAATTGGTGGCAGCTGGGAGGGAAGGAACTGGTCTTCCAGAGGGGTGAGCCCCTGTTTGCACAATACCAAGTGGTGATCCCTAAAAACATATACATACAGTACTAAGTGGATTCATCAAATTGTGGGGGGGGAGAGAAAGAGGTGTGGAGAGAGAGGAGAGAGAGAGAGAGAGAGAGAGAGAGAGAGAGAGAGAGAGAGAGAGAGGAAGGAGAGAGAACCAAGATATGTAGAAAGGACCAACTGCCCCTTCCACTCTTATTTGGACTGGGACCCCGGCCTCAGAAAGGTACCACCCATATTTAGGTGTGTCCTCTCTCCTCAGAATAGCCAAAATCCATCAAAAAGAAGCTAGGAGAGACTAAGCGGAGGCCCTGTTGAGGGGTCTGTATGTGTTCCGGGAAACAGAAACACCATCAAATCGCCGGTTCTGCAGATGGGAAGAAAACCAGAGGAAAAAGCCCAGCCTGGCTTAAAACCTTATGTGTCAGGACGTGGGGTGGGGGTTCTAACGTGAAGTAGAGGGGTGAGGCTCTTCCCAGTGTTTCTATTAGCTAAGAAGAAGGGAAAGATATGAACACAGGGCAGGGAGAGAATTCCAGGCCAAACTCCAGCAGCCAAAACAATCCCAAGCCTGGAACAGGAAGGAAAAAGAAATGAAAAAAGAAATAGACTAAATCACCACAGCAGGAGCAGGATAGGGGCGATCAGGGAGGTCACCCTGATCTGTGAAGCCCCCTAAGCCTCCTGGGGAAATTTCAGCTTAGCTCAGTGTATTCTGGGAACTTCCTGGGGGCGCCTGAATGGCAAATTGCTCTGTTAGGTTAAGCCATGTGAAACTGCCACGTCTACGTCAAAATCAGAGGAGCACAGGCAGTTTCAAACCACTCGACCCAGTATGTAACCAACAGTTTCCCGCTCTTGTTTACGTAGGGGATTCTATTTACAATGCCCAAACAGAACACATTATTTTTAACAAGAAGACGTCAAGTAAGCCTCAAATTACATCCAAAAATCAAAGTAGTGACATGTCAGAACCAAGTGAGGTCATTAGTTTGACAAGTCACATTAAATACGTATTGCCAAGGGGTGCTGTGAGCCTGAGGTAGAGCTGACTGACGGAAGGGCTGTCATGTTGCCACAAACCCCCAAACACCCTCGACTCCAGTGTTTCCTTCTGAGGGTGGAGTAGGTCAAGCACTTCCATTTAAAATGTAGCCTTTCGTGGTTACACTGCTCTACTTTATTTCTGATGTTATAATATCATCGCATAGTACTTTGAAAACTCCCACACTTGATTTGATGAGGGGTAGACTGAATTTTTCCATTTAAAATGTGACAGGAAATCTTGATTCTTTTCCTTCACTTTCTCAGTACTAGACTTGAACCCAGGGCCAGATTGTGAGCACGCTACCCCTCGACTTTATCCCCAGCACCGCGTTCTACTTGTTGCCTTTGAGATAGGGTTTCGCCCAGCCTGACCTTCACCGACTCTAAACCCAAGCAGATCTTCCGTTTGCCATCGACTCTGTAACCCAAGCAGATCTTCCGTTTGCCATGCACCGCATCGGCCTCCCGTCTTGGATTCAAAGCCTGTGCCACCAAGCTCATGTTGGGATGGTGCTTCCATAGAGGATGAACAGTTTTCAGAGCAGATCTCAGGTGTGAAGCAGAGGTGCTCTTATCCTGGGTGAGCCGGCATTTCCTCTCTTTTCTTTCTTGCCTATCCTAGGCCAGCCGTGTGAAGGCGCTGAGTCAAAACCCTAAGACTGTCGTGACACAAGAACATCTGCATTTGGAGACAGGTCACAGGCAAAGGTCCGCAGTGAGCAGTGAGCAGTGGGAGCCACGCGCGCGCGCTTGCAGTCACCTTAGCCTCTTTGTAAGGTTTCTAGGTGCTTAGCCTGGGTTGCTTATGAGGATTCCCCCAACCTCGTGTTTTCACCTTGACATACAGGAGGCAGAACATGGCTACCCAGCTCCATGTGGCTTCCTGAGACAGGCGGTGGGGGCCAGCTTCCCGTGATGAATAATGACAGCCATCATGTCTGAGCAGTTGGAGGACTTGGTGGCTCAAGTCAAATTTAAACAGTAAAAGTGTTTGTTATTGTGAAGGTTATTAAAAATGTTATTAAAGATGTCTGTGTATTGAGCACAATGCGGGCTTGATAAGCTCCTTCTGCTTGTACATTGAGAGCTGACAGGGAGCCTGACATCCCGTTATTGGATTTCTGTCGCAGACAAGACTATTTTTAGGTCCTTCTTTGCAGGACTTTAGATAGCCAAGAGTCACTGGAGCTGAGGGTAGTGGGTGAGGCCTGCTCTCTGTCTGCACAGTTAGAGGTGGTGCTGGATAAGGGATGATCTAAGACAATACCCAGCTCTTTACCCTTGCAGACAACACACGGCAATGATATGGGGCAGGGTGAGCCTTGGAGACCCACGATTGTCCTAGCTGCTGGGCTTTCCTGACTGACCTCCTCAGAGCTATCTCCAGGTGCTCAATGGCTTCTGTCTCAGGAAGAAAACGATGGAAAAATGTGTTGCAGACAGCACGGAGGGCTTCAGGCTGACCGAAGTCTAACGGTTCTCGGTTTCCTGCAGAGACTTCCTGTCCCTTCCGCACTTTGCCTTGTTCCTAACATCGCTCTTTCTGTGGCATGGTCACTGGATCTCAGCCCTGGGCAAGAGGAGATGTAGGTTTAATTACAGAGTTTATAGGACAACTAGATTTATGTTTTATTTCTGATCTTTGCCCTGGAAATGCTTTTCTGGCTCCTTCCTAGGTTGATGTGTCTGAGTTGGCTGACCTTAGTCATAAGCAGCAGTAGGTAGGTATCATGGGACATGTATTGGGAAATCTGACCTAGGGCCTAGACTTTCCATCTTCTCTTGACCTTGGGGTTTGTCTCCTGGAAATGTGATGGTGATAGTGGCTATGTCCATGGCTGGTGGTGCTGAGCGAGGAGGGATGGTCTGTGTCCATGAGTGTAGCTGAAATGCAGAGATACGTCGAGTTTGACGGGTGCAGGGGAATATCTATGTGCTGCCACCATAGAGCACCCAGCTTTAGACCGCCATCTTAGAGGGCTTAGACAACTGTGACATAGACTTACCAGCAGTTTCGGAAATGGTGGATGCACAATTCCCCACTCCAGGTGCCAGGTACTAGCCTGGAAGGCAGCAGTCAGGAGTGTAGGCATCTGCAGACAGGTCCCAGAACTAGTTTTTGGGGGGAGGGGATTGGATGGAATGCTGCCAAGCAAGGCTTCTCCTTTCCCAACTGTGCTCACTAACAGGTCTCACTGGGCTGAGTAAGAAGGTTGGGGGTAGAGGCTGGGGTAGTAACTCCCACTGGTACAAGTCTATGGCTTCTGCGATAAGAGGAAAGCAGTGACTAGGTGGAGGGATCTTATAGGCAACTACAGGAACAGCATGCTCTGCATCTGACACACAACTCCCTTCCCCATCCTTTTCCCTCCACAGCGCCCAATGCCATGGACCACATAACTAGCTGGTCTGCTGCACAGTTTGCAATCTACTCTCTCTTGAGTGTGTATGATACTTTGAAGCCTGGACAGGTACAAGGACCCAGTGTTGAATAATACAGGTCCCTGTGCCGTGAGAGTCCACTTGGTAGTTGGGAGACAAGACCAGGAAAAGTAGCAAAGGACTCTAGAGCCCTGGACATAGACCGGGGGCTCTGCGGGTGGACTCTCGGGGCTCAGCTCTCAGTTCTACCACTTTCTGGCTGTATCAGGATTGCTTAACCTTTCAGAGCTTTAGGATGTCATGAGGTTCTAAAACGAATGTAAGGGAAACAAGTTCTTTGGGCTCAATGGCTTCATAGTCTTTAGTCCCTCGTGACTGGGAAGGCGTGGTGGTATGACAGCAAGACCAGGAGAGGAGGCCTGGAACTGGAGGAGGTGTGACCCTTAAAGGCCACCCTTCAGAGCAGATGCTCTCTGTATCTCACAGTTTTCATATCTCCCCCTCCCCAGTTGGGGAACAAGTGTTCAAACACACACACACACCTATGGAGAACATTCCACACTCAGGCCACAGCAGTGCTTCCTCGTGAGCTTCACCTTCTGGGCTGGCTGGAAGAACAAAGGGAATTCATAAAGTATCTGGGAAGCCGGGTGGTGCCTCGTCTGCCCCAGCCCAAACTATTGCTATCACAGAGCACAAAGTGGTCACACAACTCAGCCTCTGAGGGCAGGGAAGGCTTCTTCCGGAGCAAGCATTAGTCCAAGCCTGTGGCCTCCACCCTGGGCACCATGGGTGTGTTCAGAGACGGGGGCTGGGGTGGGAATGGGGCCTTGGCTCACATATTCCATGACTTTCATCCATGTGAGGCTGCGTCTGCCAGATGGGACTAAATCGTCCCAGTCAAACTCAACAGATTAAAAAAAAAGTCCCTCTTAAATTTGTTATGCTGACTAGGGTTAGTGACATAGTCACATAGTTTGCCACACTAAAACCTCCGTAGGAGCCATTTCTGTCTGGTTTCCGTGCCAAGAAAAATGCATGCTGTTCATCGTTCAAGATAGCCAGAAGAGATAATTTCCACTTCTAACACAGAAATGACAGACATTTGAAATGACAGACGTATAAATACCATGATTCGATCATTATATATTATCAGATACTGTACGGTAACGCTAGCCTGTGAGTCAAGCTCAATGTGTTTCAGTCAAAAAGTCCTGTTGTTCCTAAGCAGTTCTGTCTATTTCCTTGTTAACTGTGTGTCAGGTTGTGGTCATGGTTCTCTTTCTGGGGAAACTTCATGCATTTTAGGTCCATTTTACGCAAGCAGAAAGGATCTTTAAGTATGAATTAGGGATGTTTTTCTCCACCTCTATTTTCTCAGATTTAAAAAAAAAATTAAAAATTATTTTATGAGTGTTTGGCCTGCATGTCTAGCCATGTGCATGCAGTTTCCATGGACACCAGAAGAGAGCACCAATGCCCTGCACCTGGAGTTACAGGCAGTTGTTAATGACCACGTGGCTGCTGGGAACGGAGCCAGGACCTCTGGACCAGCAGTCAGTTCTCTCAACTGCTGAGTCATCTCTCCGGCCCCCATTTTCTTAAGTTACTTGTTTATTCTTCGTCATGAACTTTTGGTTTTGCTTTGTTTTTTTAAATTTAGTTTTGTTGTGTCATGAATTTTAGAAGTCATTTGCTCATTTTAGGAACAAAGTGGGAAATCAATATATCTAAAAATAATCATAATAACATAGGAGGTATGACAACAACTCAGTTGGTAAGATCGCTCATTGTGTAAGCAGGAGAACCTGAGTTCTATCCCCGGAAACGATGGGGAAAAGCCAGCTATGGTGGTAAGTACTCGTAATCTCAGCACTGGGGAGTGAAGAGAGGCTGTCTTCAGGGCCTGCTGGCCCGCCAGTCTAGCCTAATCACTGAGCTTCAAGAAAACAAAAGTCCTTGTCTCAGAGAATAATGGTACCTGAGAAGCAACATCTAAGGCTAACCTCTACTTTCCATATGCATGTGCACATATGTGCACAAGCACCTGCACACACATGTGGGCACACATACACACACACAATAACAAGCATTGTATTCTTTACACTGGCCTGCTCAGCAGCCAGGCGAGGGTTAATTGTGTCCTCACACCTCCCAGCTGTCTTTGCGCATGATGGAGGAGAGCCTAATTACCCAAACTTCTCAGAAGGTCTGTGCCACTGTGTGAGAGCACACTCTCCCATCTCCATCATTTCCATGACAATATGCAGCGGCATCGATGGCGAGGGCATAATTATCACTCTAGTGCAAGGAGGAGCAAGAAGGACAGTGAGGCTGAGCCACAGAATAGCACAAAAGCAGAGAGTGATGGAAGGTCACTCTCTGTTCTCAGCAATAACTTTGAGTCTCCTTGGGAAAGCAGGGTCTATGGCCTGGAGCAAAACACAGACCTGTAGAGAGGAACAGCCCAACTTGAACTGCTGCTTAAATGATGTTCTCTTTGCACTTTGGTTGTCTCCTCTAGAATTCATCCCAGTATGCAAGCTTCCCCCTGAAACCTAACCATGTCCCCCAGTGGATTCTGGCAGAATGTTTAATAAGATCCCCTTTGACAGCCCTGCAGTAAGTGGAGAGCATGGGGGTTTGGGACACACTGGCTCTTACTGTGATGTTCCATGGCCCATCCTCTACTAGAATGCAAACTGAGCTTCTGTGGAAGGCATGTTACAGGGATCCTTTTAAGGCCTTCCACACAGTAGCAGATTCGGATCACACACACACACACACACACACACACACACACACACACACAGAGAGAGAGAGAGAGAGGGGGGGGGGGCTCTTTTAGTTCTGCTTGGTGTGAACATGTCCCCAAAACTCTTTTGTTGAGTTTTAATTCTCGGTGGCCATATGTAGACTACATTCACAAGCTCAGCCATTGGGAAGTAATTAAAGGTTAAACAAGGCTGTGGATACAGCCCCTGTGATGGCATCAGTGGCTTTATAAGAAGAGAGTGACAGCTACCAGATAGCTCCGCATTGTATAGGGTGATCTGTCATGACTGATGCTATGAGGCCAGCTCTTGAGAGGTGCTTGTGAATTCTCACACATGTGCCAACTCTTCTGTCCTGGAATTTTAAAATGAGTTCAAGTTTTCTCTTGCTTCAAAGACAAACAAACAAAAAAGATAAAATTGAACACCACACTACGACCTAAAGTCTTAAAAGCACCCAGGTATTTCTGGCTCATGTTCCACAGCCAGCCAGGCCTGGCTGAGCAGTTCTTCTGTTTTCTCTGTGGTTATCGGAACATCCTCAGGACTGGCCTCGGTGCTAGCCATCAGTGGAAACTTGGCTGTAACCACGGAGTAGTAAATATTGGGTCAGGATCTGGCCAGATTCCAAGATCTGGGAGAGTAAAACTTGTCCGTTACCTTAAATGCCTGGGCTTGGGTGTCATAGAGCATCACTGAGCTCAAGGGTTCTGGGAATGAATTCCCTGTGGAGAGCAATAGCGTGTGTGGAGGGGATGAGGACTGCTGGGGAGAAGGATGTGTCTTCAAAACGATGAACTACAAATAGCTTGTAATAGCATGCGTTAGTCAGTCAGCCCCCCCCCCCCATTGCTGTGACAAAATACCTGAGCTAATCCACCTTAAAGAAAGAAAGGTTTGTGTTTGCTCAGACATTCAGAGACTTCAGTCTGTGGTTACAAGGTTTTTGTTTGTTTGTTTGTTTGTTTGTTTGTTTGTTTCCCCGAGACAGGGTTTCTCTGTGTAGCCCTGGCTGTCCTGGAACTCACTCTGTAGACCAGGCTGGCCTTGAACCCAGAAATCCGCCTGCCTCTGCCTCCCAAGTGCTGGGATTACAGGCGTGCGCCACCACGCCCGGCTACAAGGTTGTCTTAATAACAGCATTTTCCCATTGGGTTTTGCTTCCTAAAGTTCCACCATCTTCCAAATCATGCCAGAGGCCTATTACCAAGCTACCAAAATGTGGGTCTTTGGGGAACGCTCCCAGATACATGCTATAAAAACATGGAGTTAAAATGTGGGCTAAGACATGAGCGTCCAGTCAGTTAAAAGGCTGTTTGCCTGACAGTCTGGGAATTAATGTTGGGACCCAAACTTGCCTTAATGTCAGAAATAGAGTGACCCCACAGTGCAGAGGCAGAGTGGGCTTGGAAAGCCTTCTGCCTCTCACCCCCCACAGCACGATGCTATAAGGAACATCAGCATCCCTCTGGGCCCCATTCTGCCTTACTGTAGAATTGAGTGTTAGCCCTGAGGACCCTAGAGATGTTTCCCCCACTAACCTGAGCCCTTCTGTGTTCCTAGGTACTCCTTCCAGGATGAGGAAGACATGTTCATGGTGGTGGACCTGTTGCTGGGCGGGGACCTGCGCTACCACCTACAGCAGAATGTGCACTTCACAGAGGGGACTGTGAAGCTGTACATCTGTGAGCTGGCCCTGGCTCTGGAGTACCTGCAGAGGTACCACATCATCCACAGGTAATACTGACAGTCAGAGACAAGGACGGTGCCAGGTGCCAGGGGCGGTGGGTAGTGGCAGGAAAGAGGCTACAGTGCACTGGGGACAACAAAATGCTGAACAGCTTTGATACTGTCTTTACATTCTCAGCAGAGGGCAGACTGCCATGTTGCCTGAATGGAGATGGAGCGCTACTGCTGGCGCTTGGTCTTCACTCCTCTATCCAAAGGTGTTTGGGGTGATTTCAAACAATGAGACTGAGCCTGGAGGGGGAGATTGTGACATCAGGGGTTGTCTGGGATATCATAGAATCCAGTTCTGAGTCATTAGTCCCCACTTGTTCCATATCAACTCCCCGCTGGATGCATCTAAGAGGCACCTGTCAGATACCCTCGAAGGAAGACCGTCCACATGAACACCAAGCTAGGAATGAACAGGATCCGGAAGCGTAAGATGAGCAGGGGTGGAGCCTTGCCCTTCCTGTGAGTTGGGAGTGGTGAGTCCACGCTTTCCTTCCATCCTTTGAAATCATCACGGTGCTCAACACTGTGCTTCACCGGGCTTCCTCTTGGGCAGTCGGCGCTGGTCTTGGGCTTTAGGTAAATGACAGTTCTGCTCTGCGGGGCGCTTTAATCAGCAGCACCGCGATGCAGTGAGTCCCTTAGTCTTCAGGCCTGTGCCCAGCAGCACCTCAATGAGGAGGTGAGCTTGCTTGCAGAAGCAGCAGTTCCAGGAGGGGCTCAGGAAAGCAATGGTGGAATTCCTGATATCTTCTTACAGACCACAGGGAGGGACTAGAGGAGGGCTTTACATGTGGTCACCCATGGCCATACTATGTCCTGATGATGCTCTTCTAACGTAGAAAGTTATAGAAAACCCTGGAAAAGGCAAGGTCTTGGACTTCTTGGTCACGAAGACAGATTAAACACATCTCTCACTCTACCCACACACAGAAACCCCACCCCTGCCCTCACTCACACACACCTCTCTACATGTTCTCCCTTTTAAAATCTGCTAAATGACAGGAAAGAATGCTGTTGTTGTTTTAAAGTTTATAACAATGGAGAAAACCGAAGGAGACCACCACAAGACACTAAGGAGCCAGGAAGATGTGAACATAGGACAACACTTACAGAAATTAAGCCTTAATTCTCAGGGAGTCAAAATTGCTAGACACTACAGAAGCCCTCAAAAGACTCAGCCGTCCCCAGAAATCCCTATGGAAGGAAGGTAGGGAGAATCAAAAACAGCTGAAACAAGAGGCAGAGGAGAGTGAATAGCACAGAAGGGCCGTGCTGATGCACACAGCCCTAGCCAGGTGCCACCCTCCCATACAGAAGTCACCTAGATGCCCACCTAAGGCTGAGAGAATCCTGCCTGTCAGCTGGGCGCTGCTGGACAGTCACCCTCTAGGCAGGCAATGCCAGTGACTTCTGTGGAAATGGATTCAGCTGAGAGGAAAGATTGTGACCTCAGAGGTTTCCTAGGATACCTTAGACTCTCTCTTAGGGTCCCCACCCATCCTTATCAGTTCCCAGCTGGATCATACATAACAAGGAAGGACTATCAGATGTCCAGGGAAATCTTCCCATGTTACAATCTAAACATCAAACAGAACGCAAGCAAGATGGCTGACTAGATACAGGTGCCTGCAGCTGAGCCTGACAATGAGCTCGGTCTCAGGACCCACGTGGTATAAGGAGAAAACCAACTCTCTCTGTCTCTGTCTCTCTGTCTCTGTCTCTCTGTTTCTCTGTCTCTGTCTCTGTCTCTGTCTCTCTCTCTCTCTCTCTCTCTCTCTCTCTCTCTCTCACACACACACACACACACACACACACACACACACACATACACATGCAAGAATAAATGTAATTTAAAAGAAAATTAAGAGCTGGGCGGTAGTGGCGCACGCCTTTAATCCCAACACTTGGGAGGCAGAGGCAGGCAGATTTCTGAGTTGGAGGCCAACCTGGTCTACAGAGTGAGTTCCAGGACAGCCAGGACTACACAGAGAAACCCTGTCTTGAAAAAACCAAAAAATAAAAAGAAAGAAAGAAAGAAAGAAGAAAGAAAGAAAAGAAAATTAAGCAACACTCAAGTAGGCGGAAAGTTAGAAATAGATAGTAGATCCAAAAACATCAAAGTAACTATAACTGATATTCTAGATAATTGATTTTTTTTCCATGAGTACTTTTTAAAATTCAGAGGTATTTTTTAAGGATTTTGGAGTTCAGTTGCTGAGAAAACCACTTTTTAAAACAGTGATAAGAGAGTAAAACAGCTATTCACTCTAGGGACAGCCTGGTGTCACCATCCACAGGCACTGCAGCTTACTGCATGCTCTTCTGCATTTGATCCCTCATCAGAGTTTCCTGAAAAGTGCGCTAGCCAAAATTCAGCACTCCTCCGAGGGCTGGCAGGACATCCCGGTGGGTAGGGTACCTGCTACCGGGCCTGACGACCTGAATCCAATCACCAGGACCCCCCATGGAAAAGGAGAGAATCAATTCCTGGAAGGTCTCTCTCTCTCTCTCTCTCTCTCACACACACACACACACACACACACAAATATACACATACAGAGACACACAGACACACACAAATATACACATACAGAGACACACAGACACAACTATATACATACAGAGACACACAAACATATACAGACACACACACACACACCACATGCCTGCATATTCATGAAGACATGTAAACAAATGTTTTTCTTTTTAAATGTCAGGTCCTGTGGAAACTGTAATCCCGCTCAGGAGGCAGAAGCAGGCAAATCTCTGAGTTCACGGCCAGCCTGTAGCCTGTAACATAATTAAGGAGTTCTTGGCCAGCCAGTTTTGCAAAGTGAGACCCAGCCCCAATTATTAATGCTAATACTAGTAAACAATATTGATTCTAATAAATACTAATTAAAACCATTACTAGTGCTAATTAAAACTAAAACTAATATTACTTCATCAAGAAAGCAGGGATGATGAGTGTGTCGGAAGGCCCTAGAGGACACCCTTCAGATGCTCGTCTTCAGCAGTGGGAAGGCAGCAGCGGCCTGAGGTGAACGGGTTGAGGGCAGGGCGTGTATCTGCAGCACGAAGTTCATAGCTGCAGTTACAGCCTGAGCTAGAGAAGGGTAAGGGGGTGGGGACAGTGGAAGGGACTGTTTCTGTGTTGTCACAAAGTCTGAGAACTTTTTGTCTCCTTCAGTGTTTTCAAGCACACTTTGATAGAGTAGGGAAAGAGGAGTTGGGTGAAGGAGGAGGAGATGCCGGGAGAGTTGTAAGAGAAGTTGGAGGAGAAGCGGAAGGAGGAATAGCACAGCACTGGAGATTGTCCCTGGGGGCCGTGGCTCAAGAACCTCACCATCCTGGCTTCAGAATGTGGCCCTCTGCCTCTGGGGTCTGTGTTTGAACACCCTACTCTTGGTAAAGGCTGCTGGCGTGCGCTCACCTCTGCTGGCTGGCCAGGCATCTTTGATGCTAAGAAGAGGAACTATGCGTTTTTTATCTTTTAGAGGCAGAGTCTCTATGCATAGTCCAAACTAGCCTTGAACTCATGATTCCCCTGCCTCGGACTCCTGAGTGTTGATACTGCAGGCGTACACCACCATCCCTGACTCGTGGAAAGAGCTCCTTCCTCCATGCAGTGTTTGGGAGCTCTCAGATGCATTCCTTGTGTTCCTTGTGTGGAGTAAATGATCTCTTTCCCAAACTGGCTCAGAGTCTCAGTGGCATTGCAAGACATAGACCTTGAAGTCCCAGAATGGGACAGGGGCAGGTAAGACAGAAAATAGCTCATGTAGTCACACGAGCTACATGAAGTCCCCCGCTACTACTCCTAAGAGAAAAGGGCAGCACCCACTACTCTGAGCACCCACAGGGGCTCTGCTCACACCTTAGGGACAGAAGATGAACAGACAAGTTTCCAGGGACAAGCATTCAGTGTGATCCCAGTACAGGTCCTGGGGAACAGTAGGTATTTAATAAGTGCATACACTTTGAGTTAACAACCTAGGGAGACCCAAGGAACTGAAATTGTTTGCTCATGCAGAATATTTTCTCCCTGGCAAACTCTTCAGTAAACCAAATACTGGGGTCACATCTAATCACTCAGGCCTTTTTGTGTGCTGCATAGTGAATTGAAAATGAATACAGTCATAAATGTGTGGCCTTGTCCTGTTCTGAGACATCCCTGAGTGCCCACTGAGGCTCAGAGTGGTCTCAGCTGGCTCAGAAGTGTTCTGCTGAAGCCAGATCAGAATCCTGACTTCAACAACAGGGTAAGATCTGGGCCTGAGGAAAAAGGATACTTGGGAGAAGGGTGGGTGCCTTCAGTGTGCTTTACCTAGGGGGAAAAGAAGATGTTTGCTGGTGTAAAGCATTCCAGAGAACTGTTCCCTGAGACCCCTGAGTGTGTGTTTGCTGGTGGTGGCAGAAATCATTGCAAACCTCTGAAAAGACATTTGGCCACCGAAGAATCAAACATCTTTTACATATTCATAAAGCACCTTTTACATATTCATAAGCTTTGATCACCTTTTACACATCCATTATTGACCAGCAAATTTCACTTACCAGCATGGACTCTTAAGGCTCCAGCCCTGCTTGCTTCGAATGTTTCGAGCCCAGGGCTATTTGTCACAGCACCACTTATAGTAACCAATAATTTGGAAATAACCTGAGGGGAAATATTGCCTAGTACTGTGCAGAACCTTTTAAGAGACCGTGAGATTAGGATGCTCCGGTGGGTGATGTGTCTTCTTTCTACACAATTCAGAGAAGATTATAGCATATAAACTGCATGACTGTGTAAAGAAGAGCCTGCCCTTTAGTGGAAAGCAGCAAGGGGCTGCTTCCTGGTGCGTCGGGGTTGGAGGCAGATTTTCTGTGGTTTCTCCACTCTGCCTCTTTTATTTTGAATTTCACTTTAATGCATTGCCTTCTCTCCAATGGAGGGGAGCAAAATGGGTTTTCTTGCTAAAGAGGCAGCACAGTCTTTAGGCAGACGGCAGGGCTGCGTGTGACTGCCTTGCTGTAAATGCTCAGCCTCTCTGTGTCTCCATTTTGCCATCTTTGAAATGGCCTCTTAGAGGGCAGAATGCCATATTTAATGCAGGCCACATGCCATGTTATACATAGCTGGTTCTGAGTCCCTCAATAAGGTCAGTGATAAAGATAGGCGACCCCTCCTATTAGTGACCCCAGCTGTCAGGAAAACCACATTGGGAGTGTACCTCAGCCCGGACAAAATAGTGGTCACTAAGTAAACATAAAATATCACTTGGCATAAAGTTGTGATCAGGAAGGAGAGAGAGAGAGAGAGAGTGAGGAAAACCCAATACACTGTTGGTAGGGCTATAAATTAGACCAGACACTATGGATAACAGAGGGAAGGCTCCTCAAAAACTAAAATTAGATCTGTCATGTGGCCCAGCTATACCACACCTGGCCACACCACAAAGGTACTTAAACTCCCATGTTTACTGATACACTTTTCATGGCAGCCAAGAAATGCAGGCAGCCTGGAGGGCCTACCAACAGAGGGTTGGATACAGAAATTATCATATATATATACATATATATACGTATATATATATATGTATATATATATATACACACACACACACATACATACATATACATACATACATCATACATACATACAATAAAATGTTATTCAGGTATAAAATAAAACTGTCAATCACAGGAAAATGAACCAATTGGAAATTATGCAGAGTGAATCAAGCCAGGATCAGGAAGACAGGTATCATAGATTCTACTCAGATTTTACACAGATTCAGAACAGCATATATGTATATGTAGAATGGACAAACAAGCAAAATTATCTGGGAGAACAGCGGGGATGAGAGAGAGAGAGAGAGAGAGAGAGAGAGAGAGAGAGAGAGAGAGAGAAGAAGAGGAGAGGAGAGGAGAGGAGAGGAGAGGAGAGGAGAGGAGAGGAGAGGAGAGGAGAGGAGAGGAGAGGAGAGGAGAGGAGAGGAGAGGAGAGGAGAGGAGAGGAGAGAAAAAGGAGAGGAGAATGGGAAGATTATATTTTGTTCTAAAATATTCTTACAAAACCCATCCTGACAAACTATGAATACATCCTGTAGGAAGCATATACAACAATTAATCAATTGTATTAATCAATAATACAACAATTAATCAACATAAAGCTGCCATGGCCAGTTTTTATACCTTAGTAGCTCCATCTCTTCTCCCTCAGTTATATTGAAACTAAGTGGCCAAGCATGACAGTTAAGACCTCCCTGTGGTTATATAAGCCCAATTATCTGTTCTTCAGTCTCATAGCAATTACACACACACACACACACACACACACACACACACACAGTATATATGGATACTATATTTATATACAGTCCTGAGGGCTGTCATTTAGGATGAAAATTCTAACTGTATTTCAGGGGTAACTTATTCCAAAGTACAGGGCTGTGACTCCTTTGTTCCAGACCAGCGTTCCAAAGATTTATGGTTTTGTGCAGACCAAGAAGTGAGATACACGAGAATCCAATTTATCCTTAGAAGGGCTGTCCCATCCTCTGGGTACAAATTGCATCTGCAATTGGGTAGAGAGTGTTTATGTTAGATAATAAATTTTTGAAATAGGGCAGGTCTCAACTTGATGACAAAGGACATGGGGTGAAATCTGGGAGCAGAGAACAGATCTCTGCAAAAGCCCAATGAATCAGAGGCTAATTCACAGAAGATGTTCCAAAGGAAGGCAGAGAACAAGGTGGCAGGAAAGCGGGTCAGCATTTTCTGAAATGTCAGCATGCTGGGAGAACACGAAAGTTTTTAAAGCATTATTTCTGCAATGGCCCCAGAGCGGAGGCCTTCGCTGATGGAGTGGAATATTCTGCATCTTCACCCAGACACTCATCACACAATGATGGGAAAATCCTAAAGCTTGGGTGTTAAGACGGAAACAGTTAGACCCCCAACCTCCCAAAAAGTGTTCACTTGAAAAAAATACAGCTTTCAAGGGATAATTCCACGGGCTACTTAAAATCATAGCCATAATGAAGTTCTTACCACCACCTTCTAGGACACACATGTCTATATGTGCACGTGTCTATATGCTTGTGGCTGGATGCATACATACATATATTACTATTTGATGCAGCCTCTCACACCTCCGTGCTAAAAGTGGGGGGGAATCAAAGATGAGATGAATGTAGATTGGAAGAGATGGGGGGGGCACTGTGCTCTTAGCAGGCTAAGACATGGGCTCTTATGAGTGCATACCACTTGTCTGAGCTGGTGGGGGAAAAAAACAGCCTTAGAACTATGAGAAACTATGACTGGCGTAGTTGTTAGTAGCTGTTTTCCAAAGGGAAGACATGGCCCAATACGGGGTTGATGGGTCATGGAGAAATGAATATTTTACTTGTACTTACTTCAAGCCACCTCGTGCAGAACCTGGGCCTCAAGGTCACCGAGGGTGGGCTTCAGCTTGTAACAACTGTCACAAGGGTTGTAGAAGTCATTTTCCAAATAAGATGAAGACTTAGATAAGAGAAATGGAAACTGGTAAAAAAAAATGTTCATGGTTAAAGCTTGGTGACTCCTGTGATAGGGCTTGGCACTGTCTCCCTGTGCTGGACCTGGCGTCCTGTGCAGTGCAGTAGAAGCTGAGGTGTTCATACACTCACCCATCCAGTCATCTCTTTGTCCAGCCACACATCCACTCATCCGTCTCTCCTTCAGTCCATCCACTCATTCCCCCTGTATCCATCCAGGTACCTCCCTATGCATCCACTCATCCGACTAGCCCTCCTTTCCAAATCAGTTGGTAAATAAAGAGGGAAACAATCAAATAGGCATGCAATGTCCATCTTGTCATCCTCACACAGGAACATACATGTCCACCCAACCAGTCATGAAACACCCCTCCCCTGCAAAGAATATGGGTTTGCCCTGCCTGGTCTTGTGATTTCTCCAGTATGGATCTAAGAATCCTGGTTCTTGTCTCTTTGGAGATTCGAGGCAAATGCTGTACTTTAGTTGCACACCGGACCTTGGTGCTAGAACCGTGGCCACAATTGCCTACGAAACTTACCTTTAGATTTTGAGGCTAAGACAAAATGATGTGCTTGCCAGGATTATGAAATATGTATCAGTAGCACTCTTCTCTCTGGCAAAGAATTATGGAAGTCGAAGAAGTCGCGAGCCTCCCTATTGTGAATTATCCCTTTGTCTCAATATTAATTGATGCACTTGCTAATTGTACCACATGTTAGCTGCAGGTTTTGCTGGGTAAGATCTGTTCCTTTGAAGTGTTCATCCTGTTATTTAACATAGAAGAATTCAATTTTCCTAACTAATTAGATAATTGTCCTTACTAAGGAGCTGAACTGCCTCTTGGTGTATTCACATTCAATGAGACATTTCCCAAGAGAGTATCTCTCCTCCTTTCTCTATGCCTGTGAAGCAAGTAGTCTCTCTCTCTCTCTCTCTCTCTCTCTCTCTCTCTCTCTCTCTCTCTCTCTCCCTTGTCTTTTTCCCTCCCTCTCTCCCCCTCTCTCTTCCTCCCTCTCTCCCCCTTTCTCTTCCTCCCTCTCTCCCCCTCTCTCTTCCTCTCTCCCCCTCTCTCTTCCTCCCTCTCTCCCCCTCTCTCTTCCTCCCTCTCTCCCCCTCTCTTCCTCCCTCTCTCCCCCTCTCTCTTCCTCCCTCTCTCCCCCTCTCTCTTCCTCCCTCTCTCCATTCCTCTCTCTCCCCCCTCCATTCCTCCCTTACTCCCTGTCCCCCCTTCCCTCCTCCTCCCCCCACTCCCCTTCCTCTTCCCCCTTCTCCTCCCCTTCCTCCTTCTCTACTTTCTTTAATAAAAAGCTCTTTTATTAAGCTGGCTTCAGTCAAGTTCCTACTCTTGAATTCATCAGCCACAGCAAAGTTTTCATAATAGTTTAGTGATCTAAAACACTTACTGACCCTTCTAAGAAACAAAGATAAAATGAGCATATAGAAAGAGGAATAAAATCATACACAGCCAGCTTTAATTTTTAACGTAAATGATACTCTTAAAAATAGTTTCAAAATTAGCCCTCCAGGTGCTCTAAGAGTTCCGGAAGGATTATCCTTATAAACACGAGCGTCATAGCGTCATCTCCCAGGGCCATCGTCTGGTGGCTTGTTGCCATTGCTAAGCTTCTGCGAAGATGACTGAGTGGTTGCTACTGACCCGGGGAAAGGGTAAAATTAGAAATCCGTGTCAGATATAGTAGCTCACTCCTGTTATCCAAGGGCTTGGGAGGCTGGGTCAGGAGTATTGTGAAGTTGAGCACTGCCTGGCCTACATAATGCAACCCTATCTCAAGAAACAAGACACAAGTAAAGCAATCCAAATCCAAGTACAGTATCTACTGCCATGGATTGCTTTCATACTGCCATGAAGCTGAAAGGCTGTAAGTGGCGCTTAGGGCAATCAGTTCATTATAAATTTCAGGGATTTGACAATATAGACATTGCCATAAATGTGCCAAAAATGGGACATCGATTTTATAGCCAAAAGTATGAAACAGAACAAAGGGGAGTGTTCCTCTGCCTTCACCTGCCCCACCATCACTGAGGACATCATTTCCTGAGATGATATTCTCTTGAGAATTTACCCTCACTCAAAGGCTCAGCTGTCTGAATAGTATCTTGTGAACCACCGTAGCAGGGCACAATCTCAGTGTTAGAGATGAGGTTCCTGGTGTCCAGTGAGTGGCCAGTGCTGTCTGCCCACAGGGCGAAGCAATGGAAGTTTGAGCTGAGGCACCACTCCCATGAGCGCCCTCCTCCAGTGGCCAACCACGTCAGGATACTAAAGGCACATGTCATTGTCTTCACTGCCTTGTCACAGGCACTGTGAGGGATAAAAATCAAATAGGAGTCGGAATACAGAGAGATTGTAAAGTTAACCACGCCTGATATTCTGCATGAAAGAGACAGAGCAGGAATGAAAGTAAGAGAGTTTGGAGGAGTCTCTGTAACTCCTTCAGCAAATAGGGCTGCCCGTGAGCCACCGGCAAGGTTGCTGTCAGCCACACACTGCCCCGTGCCCAGCCAGACCACCACGATGCAATGAGACCTTTTCCATCAAACTCATACATCTACCCCGGGGAGGACTCTGATTGGTTCTTCCTGAGTCACATGTTCATCAGAGCAAGCACTAAACTCCTCTCTCTCTCTCTCTCTCTCTCTCTCTCTCTCTCTCTCTCTCTCTCTCTCTCTCTCCTTCTCTCTCTCTCCTTCTCTCTCTCAGACTTACCCCCAAATAAATTCCTATGTACTCCAAATGGAAACCACCATCACCTAGTGGGCTAAACCTATAGAAGCCTTGTAGGACCACAGTGAATGCAAAGGGGTTTTTCAAAAGACCCGCAGGAAAAGGACAAGAAACCATGAAAATGGGCCCACTGCTGGCTCTACCACACACCTTTAAGGCTTCTTGTCTTGAATGTCCTCTCAGCAATGCCAGTCAATTCTTCTTAGAAAGTAAAACACAGATTTTATCAAGAAGTCTCCCCCACACAATGTCATCCCCTCCCCCTCCGTGTCTCTACTGAGCTCTTCATACATCTAGAAGGTTCCATATTTACACATCAGACTCCTACCTCAGACCACAGTTTGAGGTATTTGTGCACTCTACTTTACTAGCATTAAACACTGCCTGGTACCCAGTATGTTCTAGATATTTCTAGAAATGAGCTAGTCGGGGCAGTAAGAACCTCTGGCTTTTCTCTAAGTGAAACTCCGAATGCCAATTACTCGCATTTACTCGCATTTTAGGATTCCTTGGCATTTCCTGACTCCTTGTATTCCCCTGCATGGTTGTGAAGCCCCACATCCACTGTCCCATAGCAGGAAGGGGACAGGAGCTGCTGCCCTGAAGAGACGTCTGTGTGTGTGACAAACCCCAAAGCCTGGAGATGCACATTCCTGTGCCGAGTGGCAGTCAGTGGGATTTACCAACAGTTCTTTTTTTTTTTTTTTTTTTTTTTTTATCATTTTTTTTTTTTATTTTCTATATTCTTTGTTTACATTCCAAAGGCTTTCCCCTTTCCCAGGTACCCCCCACCATATGTCCCATAATTCCTCTCCCCCCCATGCTATTCCCCACTCTTTCCCCCCCCCCCCCACGATTTCTCTGTTCTGGGTCTACAATACTGGATCCAATCTTTACAGGCCCAGGGTTCTCTCCTTTTTTTCTTCTTGAGAGTCATTTGACTTGCTAATTGTGCCTTGAGTATTTAGGGCTTCTGGGCTCATTAATATCCACTTATCAGTGATTGCATTTCATGTGTATTCTTTTGTGATTGGGTTAGCTCACTTAGGATGATAGTTTCCAGATCTAACCATTTACCTACAAATTGCATGAATTCATTATTTTTAATTGCTGAGTAGTACTCCATTGTATAAATATACCACATTTTCTGTATCCATTCCTCCTTTGAGGGATATCTGGGCTCCTTCCAATTTCTGGCTATTATAAACAAGGCTGCTATAAACATAGTGGAGCATGTGTCTTTGTTGTATGCAGGGGAATCCTCTGGGTATATGCCCAGGAGTGGTATGCCAGGGTCCTCTGGGAGTGGCATGCCCAATTTTCTGAGGAACCGCCACACTGATTTCCAGAGTGGTTTTACCATTTTGCAATCCCACCAACAGTGGAGGAGTGTTCCTCTTTCTCCACATCCTCGCCAGCACTTGTTGTCTCTCGAGTTTTTAATCTTAGCCATTCTGACTGGAGTGAGGTGGAATCTCAGGGTTGTTTTGATTTGCATTTCCCTGATGACTAATGATGTTGAACATCTTTTAAGGTGTTTCTCGGCCATCCGAATTTCTTCTGGTGAAAATTCTTTGTTTAGCTCTGTGCCCCATTTTTTGATAGGGTTATTTGGTTCTTTGGGGTCTAACTTCTTGAGTTCTTTGTATATATTGGATATTAGCCCTCTGTCGGATGTGGGGTTGGTGAAGATCATTTCCCACGTTGTTGGTTGCCGTTTTGTCTTTCTGACAGTGTCCTTTGCCTTACAGAAACTTTGTAATTTTATGAGGTCCCATTTGTCCATTCTTGATCTTAGAGCATAAGCTATTGGTGTTCTGTTCAGGAACTTTACCCCTGTGCCCATGTCCTCCAGGGTCTTCCCAAGTTTCTTTTCTAATAGTTTCAGTGTGTCTGGTTTTATGTGGAGGTCCTTGATCCATTTGGAGTTGATCTTAGTACAAGGAGATAAGAGTGGGTCAATTCGCATTCTTCTGCATGTTGACCTCCAGTTGAACCAGCACCATTTGTTGAAAAGGCTATCTTTTTTCCACCGGATGGTTGTGGCTCCTTTATCAAAGATCAAGTGACCATAAGTCTGTGGGTTAATTTCTGGGTCTTCAATCCTATTCCATTGATCTACCTGCCTGTTGCTGTACCAATACCATGCAGTTTTTAACACAATTGCTCTGTAGTACTGCTTGAGGTCAGGGATATTGATTCCCCCAGAAGTCCTTTTATTGTTGAGAATAGTTTTAGCTATCCTAGGTTTTTTGTTGCTCCAGATGAATTTGAGAATTGCTCTTTCTAGATCTATGAAGAATTGATTTGGGATTTTGATGGGGATTGCATTGAATCTGTAGATTGCTTTTGGCAAGATGGCCATTTTTACTATATTGATCCTGCCAATCCAGGAGCAAGAAATATTTTTCCATCTCCTGAGGTCTTCTTCGATTTCTTTCTTCAGGGACTTGAAGTTCCTGTCATACAGATCTTTCACTTGTTTGGTTAGAGTTACGCCAAGGTACTTTATGTTGTTTGTGGCTATTGTGAAGGGTGTTATTTCCCTAATTTCTTTCTCAGCCTGCTTGTCCTTTGAGTACAAGAAGGCCACTGACTTGCTTGAGTTAATTTTATAACCTGCCACTTTGCTGAAGTTGTTTATCAGCTGTAGAAGTTCTCTGGTGGAGTTTTTTGGGTCGCTTAGGTAAACTATCATATCGTCTGCAAATAATGATAGTTTGACTTCTTCCTTTCCAATTTGTATCCCTTTGACTTCCTTATGTTGTCTGATTGCTCTCGCTAGAACTTCAAGTACTATCTTGTGGCTGATCGGAAAGTTGAGAGGAGCTTGTCACTCCGTGGCTATTACTCATTTTCCAAGAGGGACTGATTAGTGAGTCAGTGGAATCTGAGCATGTGTTTGCCCATCTCTGGGGTGAGCTGCTGAGACTCAAACTGCTGAGGATGGGGACTTTCCAGGGCAGCCTTAGAGGAAGCTGGTGAGGAAGCTGACTCAGGCCTACACCCTCATTAACTTGTTTGCAGGAGCGTGGGAGGGCAACGGCTGCGGGCAGACTTTTGATGCGTCCCCCTGCCTAGGTTTGTGTCTGTGAGATGCGCATACAGGAAGGGGATGCCTTCATCAAGTGCTTGACACACAAGTGTGAGGATCAGAGTTCAGATCCTCAGAATCTGCATACAAAGACAGGCATGGCCTGTAATGCCAGCACTGGGGAAAGGAAGACGGTAGGTAGGATGCATGGGACTGGATTGTTCGGTCAGCATGGCCCAGTCAGTGAACTTCAGGGTCAGTGAGGGACCTTGTCTCAAAAAAGTAAATGAGTGACTGAGGAAGATGCCCAACATCAACCTTATGCCTCCACACAGGTCCACAGATGTGCCTGTGCACACTCACAGGGATGAACACACACACACACACACACACACACACACACATATACACGTGTGTGTACACACACCCGATGCACGTTCACAGGCCATTTTCATTTTGAAAGAACCCGAGTCCACCTCTCAGTGGAAAGCAAGCGTGACGCTAGGGAACTTCCAATCCTCCTGCAGGGACCAGGTCTGATGAGCCGCACTCCTGCCCTCCTCACTGTGGAGACCTACCTCAGTCCCCTCCGTCCTGATCTCCTTTCCTTAACTAACCTCAGAGTTTCTGTGAAGATTAATAAGAGAAAGGACACAGGTGCTGAGGTGCAAGTGTCCCAGCACAGCTCAGCCCATCTGGTCCCTCCACCCCCTCTTACCATCTTGGAGAGTGACAAGGCAGATAGAAGAATAAAATATTCATCAATGGGGCTAAAGCAGGGCCTGGCCACTTGTTCTCCTTGTTACAGGAGCAAGCCTATTGATCTCTTGGGCTCCTGTTGTCTTCCTTGTAGAGTGAGTGTATGACACACCCGAGGTGACAGACCATGAGGTGACCTAACACATGGAGAAAGACAGTGCCTTTGACAACCAAAATGTGTTGGGATGGAGAAAAGCATGGGTAGCCAAGTCGCTCGGCCCCATGTGGCAGCCGCAGTAGTACTTTATGTATCTGGTCTCCCATGGGCTCTAGGGTGGCCTGTAATGAGCAGGAGCACTTGGCATTTTATGCAAATGACATGGGTCCACATTCTGACCTTGTCCTTGTTTAAGCCAATGGCAGGTTCCTTGTCTGCTACGTTTGAAAAGCAAATGTGATTCAAAAGTGTTGTTGGTAGCCCTGAAGGTCGCATGCCCACCACACCCCAAGCGTCTATGTGTATGACCCTCATCCTGCCAGACCCGCTCATCCAGACTTCTCCCCTGTGCATCTGTGCGCACTGTGGACTGGGGCGCTAAACTGGTGAGGACTGACTGGGAGAGCTGGAAGCCACAGTTGCCCGAGCCAGCGTTCCATGCTTCCCTTTCAAGCCACATCTAGATTTCACCCTTCTTCCCTGGGAGCACTGCTATTTTCTCTAGGAATGAAGCAGAGATAGAAATGTCACACACACAGCTCTGGAGAGACTGTGGAGATGGTTCCCTCCATGCGGGATGAGAGGCCATTTGCTCTCAAGATCAGGAAGTGCCACGGGCAGCTCCAGACAAGACCTTCGCATGGCTTTTGAGTTGACAAAAGGAAGGGTAAAGATGCCAAAAGTGCGTGTCCTCCAAGGACAAAACTGAAGCAAGGGGAGGGGGCATAGTGACGAGGAGACTGGCTTCAGCGATGAAGGATCTAGAGACATCCATCCCATGGGACAACACCCCCACACCCTACATAGCACCCCATCTCAACAGAAGCTGGGGGGTTCCCACAGGGAGAAGTGGGAAGGGATGGCCAGGACAGAGCATGGAGCTGTCAGGCTGGCAGCTCCTGCTGACCCAGTGTTGACACAATGGCTCAAAGCAACGCAATACAGCTACGGAACTGGCTACGTACCTACTATGAAGTAGGAAATGAGACCTTGGCTAACGTGTTATGCAATCTGTACCACTGGGACATGTAAGTCAAATAGCTTCTACTTGTGCCCTAGTGACTATCCTGCTACCTTGGTATAGTACTTCCCTGGAGAATGATACAGTAGGAATATGGTCTGCCCTCTCAAGAACTCTTATTGAAGTTTAGTACCTAATGTAACAAGGTTGAAGGATGTTGGATAGTGTACGTGTTTGGGACTTGAGGGCTCCTTTGTGTGGAAGAATCAATGTCACTGTCTCATAACTGGGTTAATTGTCATATGGTAAGCTCTCACTCTTGTGGGACGTGAGCAGGTTACCAGCAGATTGGCGCGTCACAGAGCAAAGCTGTATCCTTTGCCCTTCTGCTATCCTCCGCGTTGTGGCGAAGCAGGAGGCCCTCACCAAGGGTGGCTGCTTGAACCTGGACTTTCAACTTCCAGAACCCTGGGTGACACACCCTTCTCTCCTGAATAAATCACCCAGTGTCAGGTATCCTGTTACGATGATGGCTTAAGACAGGAAGACTCTGCTCATCCCAGGAGATTTTCATAACTGCAAACGCAGTCGAGTTCCACTTTAAACTCAAAGAGTTTTAGGATCCAGAGCATTCCCCCATTTGAAGTATCACACACCCCATGGGTGAGGACTATTTGTATTCCCAGTCATGGAAGAAAATATTTAGGGCTGGAGGGATGGCAGCATGTTTAAACAGAGCACATGTCTGGGCAGTTGTGATAGTTGATGTTCATAGAAAGAGTTCACAGAAAACCCAGTGAGAACACTGTGCTATTTCTCTTTCCACTGCTTGTAATTCAAAAGGCAGCCCAAGCCTTGCTGTTAGTACGCACTTGTGGACAGCATGCTGGCTCAACTGAGAGGTGTCACACACCCATGGGAGATTCTCCCATCCCTGCATTGCATTTTATGGAGATGGAGATGAGGATGGGGCCTCCCCCACTGGTCTCCTTCACCCTGCTGCCCTTCCTGAGGTCTGTGGAAGTGAACTATAGTGAGGCGCATGGCTCTCTAGAACCAATGTTTCACAACCTGATTCCGTCCTGTCTATAACCATGGAACTATCCCCAGCCATGAAGTATGCACGGAACCACTATAGAAAAACTCTAGAACGTTCTCAGCCCCACTTGCATGCCGTCTCTTCCTAGCTTTGTCTCTTGCTGCTGATGGGGATATGGTGAATCCATTCCCATGCTAGAGAATAAGGAAATATGCTGAGAATGCAGGGTCCCTCTGTCCCCCTACACCACAATGTCTAGCAACAAACAATTGCCTGTAGTTCAGCCACTGCCGTCTAAAGGCCAAACCTAACGCATGCCCATCCACCTGCATCTCCCATTCTTGTTTTTACTTTGGCTGTTTAAAACATCAGAGGGCAGGCAGCAAACATGTCACCAGGGACAGAATGTCATGCATCTGCTCTACCAGGCAGCTCTCGCATGGCTTCAGAAGGCCTTCCTTCCATCCTCCTCACTAGCCAGTCAGAACTTGCTAACCTTGCTGCGGGTTCTCATTGTCTCTCAATAAGAGTGTGGAACAAGGGTGCAGACTAATTGGGCCACAGGTCAGTCTGATCTGGGTAATTCTTCAGTCGATGTTTCCTCTTCCCAGGGGAAGTCAAATTGCGTCAAGTTGACCAGGACACTGACTTATCGTTTTGTTGTTGTTGTTGTTGTTGTTGTTGTTGTTGTTGTTGTTGTTTTAGGCCAAGGATCTGTCTGAGATGGAATAGAGTTGATAAGACAACTCAGAAGAGCCTGTCTTATCAACAAGTCTCGCCATGGAGAGTCTGTGTCAGTCTTGTGCATGCTCCCTTCCATAATCCCTCTGATGTTGGTGTGAAGATGACATAAAACCAAATGGACTAGGCAGGAAGGGGAAGGTCCAGGATGGACACTGCGGGCTCACTGGGCATGGCCGCATGAAATAGCCATGCTACTGATGAACCAACGAATGGTTAGGAGCAAGAGTATCCTCATAAAACTTTATTTATACAAATATACTTGAGCCCAGAATACAGTTGCTGAACTCTGCCCAGAGATGTTTCTAGGACTTTGGAAAGTCAGTTACAGGGACTTCAGAGAGCCTGTGCTCTTCCTCTCCCAATCTTCTTGCTAATATTTTCTTTATAACCCATTGGTAGTTTGTGTAGCTTAAGGCAATTTTTCAGAACTGTTTGGAATAGAGGCAAACATCAGCATAAATATTTTCAGGTAAATTATTTTGTGTGACCCTCGCAGGATTCTGTTCTAGTTCAGTCAACCCAATGCATAGGATATGGGTACCAGGGTTTTAGTTTGGGAAATGGGAGAGAAAGGACCCACAAGCCAGACAGCCAGAATAGGTGGTATGGAGGATGAAGGTTGGACATGGGTTTTAATGGTTTCTGAACTGTTTAGTAAGAACAAGACTTCATGAAGTTCACCATGGCCCATATCCTAGTTTCATTCTATTGCTGTGATAAAATACCATGACCAGAAGCAACTTGCAGAGGGAAGGGTTTATTTTGCCTACAGTTTCGGGTCATATTCCATCACTGAGGGAAATTAAGACAAGAACCTAAGTAGAAACTCAAAGCAGAACTCATGGGGGAATGATGCTTGTTGGATCACTCACTCCCAGACTCATGCTTGAAGAGCTTTCTTGAACAGCCCATGTCCACTTGCCTAGGACTAGTGCCACACATGGTGGGCTGGGCCCTTCTACATCAATTAGCAATCAAGATAACTCCCTACAGACCTGCCCATGGGCCAATCTGAACAACTGAAGTTTCCTCTTCCATGTTGACTCTAAGCATGGCTAAGTAAACAGGGCTAACTGGGACACCTTGGTACTACTCTGGTCCTGCCTTCTCTACTAAGTCATGGGTTGGTTATTTTTGCCAAAGCTAATCACTCTTTCTTTGGGAGCCCTGAAGTATTCAGTACCTCAGGACTTCTGGTCCCTCCCTGCCCCTAGTTCTTTCTTGCTTTTGAGATATTGTCATTGCTATTTGAACTGCCATCATCCCAAGAAAAGTGTCATTAATATTTCATCTAACATGGGACTCAAAGCTTCCAAATGTTTGGAAAGAAGATGATGGTTGTACTCCCTTCTTTTCTGGATCAGTGAGCTGTTTAATAAGATTTCAGCTTCATCGCTGCCCTTACAGTCATGACTATAGCCACATGCACTGAGCCCAAGGCCCCAGCATGAAGAAGGGGAGTCTCAGACTAAAGTTCCACTTCTCCTTCTGTATCACCCATTCACAATCAGAATGAATTGTGTGATTGGTTCTGTGCTAGCAATGGAGACACTTTTTAAAAAAACTATGGGTCCAAGAAAGGTTTTAGATTGGTATGACTGCAGCCAAGACCCTAAGAAGCAGATGGTACAGAGCTTGGTAGGGAGCCTCATCTACTCCACACCCGAGGTCAGAAAAGATTGTCTTTTTTTGAACTGTAATTCAATCATGTCACTCACATAATAGAAAGCTGTGATTGTGGTCAGCCTGGAGCCTGAAGAGGCTTTCTGGAGTGGAAGAAACTTTAGAGCCCTGGTTCTGCTGTGGAAAGGCAGCCCTGATAGTAAAGAAAGAAGAGGAAGGCCAGCTTTTGACCATTCATATGTATAACCTGTGGATCTGTATGAGTCACGCCATGGGATAACCCTAACTGGCCTGGAGGTGATGTCCATGCCTCCATTGTGAATCTCCTTTTTCTTTCCTTCCTTGTTTATCAGCTGGCCAGCTCCACCCGGATATCTGCCAGGCACACACAATAGGCCACACCCAGCATAAACACCACCTTTGCTTTCCTCTGGCTGGGTCTCATTCAAGCTCTCTCTCTCTGAGACGGGAGTACCGACAAGTGCTTTCAGGACTTCACCTGCCATGGCTGTGCACCTCCTTGACTTCTCCTGTCCAATGGGGCCTCTGCTATCCACCGCATCCTTCCCGATGAGTTTTCCCCCTGAACCTGGCTTTGTCATTCCTCCTCCACACAATGGTCATCTCTCTGCAACCCAAGAGCATCAGAACCTGCCTGAATTCTTCCTGCTTTCTATAGTCATGCTTACTAAATGGACTCAGCCCTAGGATCACTGTCCCTATTTTCAGTGGCCCAGTAACTGTTGTAGTTAGGGTTTTCCTTGCTGTGAAGGGACACCATGACCAAGACAACTCAAAGGAGAACATTTCATTGAAGCTGCTTTACAAGTCAGAGAGTTAGTCCATTATCATCATGATAGGAAGCATGCATGGAGGCAGGCAGGCAGACACGGTGCTGCAGAGATAGTTTTCCACCTGGATCAGTAGACAGTAGGAAGAGAGAATAGCACTGGGTCTGGCTTGAGAATCTGAAATCTCAAAACCCACTCCCTGGGACACAAGGCCTCCAAAGCCACAGCTCTAATGATGCCATTCCCTATGAGTCTATGAGGCAATTTTCATTCAAACCACTGCAGTGACCATACTGTATCCTTGTCGAATTATCATCTGTCTGAGACCTCAAGCCATTACCTCATATGGAAATACATCTTTGCTGAGGTAATTCAGGTGGAGAGTAAACAAGGTCATGCCACGTAAGGCAAGCCCTAACTCCAGTGAGCAGGACCTGAATAAAGAGAAAAGGATACAGAGGGGCAGATAAGGAAGAAGGTGTCATGAAAAGGGCGTTGCCACAAGCCTCTGAGCTTTGGGGACCATCCAAAACTGATTGAGGCAGGAAAGACTCACCCTGAGAGTCCTCAATAGAAGCACAGGCCTGCAGACCCCTGAGACTGAACTCTAGCCATCATAAACTAAGAGAATAAAGCCACCCAATCGGGGTAACCTATTGCAGAAACCCCAGTTGATTCTCTACTAAAATCTTGCCATATCTGCATATTTCCTGGAACTGATTACTTAATATTTCCTGTCAGTCTTAATGCTTTTTGCTATGACAAATTAGTTCCAAAAAATGCAGTCAATCTGCTTTTCAGACTAGCAGCAGCTATGTTTGTTATGAATACCAGATGTTTGTTTCAGTTTGTTCAGACTGCTATACCTTAGACTAGATAGTTTATAAACAACAGAAATGCAGGCAGTGGTGGCACATGCCTTTAATCCCAGCACTCGGGAAGCAGAGGCAGGCGGATTTCTGAGTTCGAGGCCAGCCTGGTCTACAGAGTGAGTTCCAGGACAGCCAGGGCTACACAGAGAAACCCTGTCTCGAAAAAACCAAAACCAAAACAACAACAACAACAACAACAACAACAACAACAGAAATGTACTGATCACAGTTCTTGAGCCTGGGAAGGTCAAGGTCAAGGTCAAGGTTAGGAGAACCAGCATTTTCCTATAGATTGTATGTCTCTGTGTTTTCATCAAGAGAAATGGCTCCATCAAACTCTTCAGGAAAGTTACTAATTTCTCAGTAAAGGGAGCCCACAGGTCCCAATTACGTGCACTACCCTGCATCTCATTTTATTGCATCGGGAGTTAGGTCTTTAATGTGAATAGGGGACATTAATATTCAGACTACAAACATATATTAGGTCAAAGCAAAATAACCATTAGTCAGGATGGCACTTGGGCTTAGTGGGTATAGGTGCATGCCACTAAGTCTGTCAACCTGAGTTGGACTCCTGGGTTCCTGCATATAGAAGAAGACAGGGTGGTTACAAGCTGTCCTTTGTCCTCCACATATGAAACACACACACACACACACACACACACACACACACACACACTGTAATAAAATGAAACATGGCAGTAGTCATTGGTAGATACCATCACTTGCTGGTTGAGCTGCTCCTTTGCTTTGTTAGAAGAAAAGACTGACAAGTGTCTGAGGTCAAAGTGATCAATGCCTGAGTCAATGCTGCTGCCTCCTCCATCTAATTAGGATGCCATGTGAACTTCTAGAGGCTAATTTTGCCTCAAACATGATCCAGCCCGACCAAGGGAGGTGGGGGCGTGCTTCATGAGGCCATCACCAATTCTGCTGGCCCCACAGTCAGGACTTTTTATTTTGGCACACGGTCACTGAGCTCCATCTCCAGCCCATTTTATAATTTTTATTTTGAAACAGTCTCACCAAAGTATACAGGCTGACCTTGAACTTGAGATCTCCCTTCCCCAACTTCCCCAGTAGCTGTAGCATGGGCCCATGATGCCACATCCCCACCCAGCACTCTTTGCTCTTTCTAAAGCATTTGCTTTGTCATGGGGCACTTTCATGTCCAACTGACGTGCCTCTCAGGGTTTCCTGGTAGCTCCACTTCTCCTACTAACTCCCATTCTCCTTTGGAGATACACACAATGATTCGCCCACATTATAGAGGAAGAAACAGAAGCTTGGAAAGACTATGAGACCTAGGGCTGATTGGTTTTGGGTAGAATCCAAAGGTCACTCCCAACACTGACCATCCAAGACTGTGACTCTCATACATTTTAGCAGTTTGTGGATAAAACTGACAGCATCTGGGGCCTAAAACCAGCAATCCTTATTGTTCAGTTCAACTTGAGAGTGCCACACAGACTCTGTTTGCAAGCCAAGGCACCCTAGTAAAATGGGGCAGAAAGTCCCCCTTTTATGGTACCACTCTGAGCCCCGCGGTCAGCCATGGGCAGGTGGGTGGGGATTATGGGGATGTCTGCGTGCCGTCCTTCTCCTGAGCTGTTGATCTGTTTCTCTACCATCCATGTGGACTCACACATGAGCCATGAGGCAAATGCCTCCTCCTCCTCCTCCTCCTCCTCCTCGACAGTCAAACTGAGTGCCCCCCACCCCGAGTTCAAGGGCCTCAAGTGCTGAAACACAGCTTCCAAAGAAAGCAGGGCTGGCCACCACCCCCTTGTGTGAGGAGCTTGTATTAGATCACAAAGGTATTGCATGAGGAGGCAGAGCAAGCTGTTGGCTTGGGTCTCCTGGGCTGTAGGGAAACTACCCTCCTTACCTCATGTCAAGGCCCCACTTCCAGATCCTTTCAACAGGAGATGGGGGTGAAGGATATTGAAATCATAACACCCTGTAAGCAGAGCAGCCTACCTCAACTGGCTGGGCTTGGAAGACAATGCAGGCTTGGGGGGGCCTTACCTGCGGAATAGAAGGTGGTACTGACCTGGTGTCTTAGTCAGGGTTTCTATTCCTGCACAAACATCATGACCAAGAAGCAAGTTGGGGAGGAATGGGTTTATTGAGCTTACACTTCCACACAGCTGTTCATTACCAAAGGAAGTCAGGACTGGAACTCAAGCAGGTCAGGAAGCAAGAGCTGAGGCAGAGGCCATGGAGGGATGTTCCTTACTGGCTTGCTTCCCCTGGCTTGCTCAGCCTGCTCTCTTATAGAACCCAAGAATACCAGCCCAGAGATGGTACCACCCACAAGGGGCCCTCCCCAGTTGATCACTAATTGAGAAAATGCCCCACAGCTGGATCTCATGGAGGCACTTCCCCAACTGAAGCTCCTTTTCCTATGATAACTCCAGCCTGTGTCAAGTTGACACACAAAACTAGCCAGTACACCTGGAAAGCTGAAGCTCCTGGTGCTGCTAACCTACAGCCATCTGGGATGTCATAAAGTTGTCAACCCAGCTCAGGTCCAGGCTTTCAGGTGGGGCATATGCCTCAGTTCTGCCAGAGAACTAATGTTTTCCTTGTGGCCTTACTGGTGCTGTCCTCGGTACTGGAGACAAGACCATGGAAAACCACCTGCTCTTATGCAAGCTAGCTAGGAAATGAGCTTCTCACACTGGGTGATGGGTGTGTGGAAAGAAGGCTGGAGGTGCCAGGGCACTGGGGATCAGCCTAGGGAAAGGGGAGATCCATGCATATGTGAGCCTAGCCCTCCCAGGTAAGGGTACAGCAAAGTGAAGGCCATTTGGTGAAACTTGGCTTAGCCTCTGCAGACTGGGACCGATGGAGGAAGATGCAGAGAGACAGATCCGGGTCATCAGGACTAGGAGATGTGTAGTGGGTTCTGTAAGTTTGCCCATGTCTGACATAATAATTCCTGGTAGGACAGACAATACACATCATGGCCCCATAGGAAAACTGCCTTCTGCCCAGTACTCCTACAACTTCCCTCCTGTTTAAAGTCCTGCCAGTGTACTGCAGTTGACCCACTTTCAGTTCAGCCACCTGCCTCCGCTGCCTTGCCTTGAAGCCTCTGGCTGTATCGGATGCCTGAGATCAGTAGTCGCCACACAGTCTAGGTGCAGACACGTGCGTTCTTCTAGGTTTCCAGAGTCCCGATCACACACGGCACTGCTCAGAACTCTCCTCACTAAGTGGCACATGATCTTCCTGGATTCTTTAGCAGGTGAACGATGGGAAAGGTTTGAGCAGAGGTTGGCTGCCGAATTGTGATGGCACACAGGACGCCAGAGGCGACACTGCTCTGCGGTGCAAGGAAGGGAACCTGTTGTTCAATTGGCTGCGAACTAATGAGGGAATAAAGACTGACTGCAGCATTCGCTACTAATGGGGAGATCAAGGAAGAGTTAAAAGTTTGGAAGAGAGCAAAATAGACCTGGGCCATGAAATCTGAGCTAGGGGGGAGTCAGGGATGAGGGCGTGGTGGATAGGACTGAAGGAGAGGACCACGGGATGCAAAGCCAGTGTGAATAGAGATTTGCACTGAGCATTCTGGACCGAAGTGGCCTGTGCCTGAGGTTGAAACCTTTCTGTTAATTACGTCTGGCCGTGGTCGCAGGGCCCCTGGCAAACCCCCACCCACTCGCTCCCCCTGTTGCTTGCCTGCTGCTGTAGAGGCTCCCTCCTGAAGAGCTCTGGGTCTGGTGAAGCAGGCTGACTCAGACATAGACCACTTCAGTTCAGTTTGTTCAGTGCAAATAGAAAAAAAAAAGCCACCTGACCTTGGGAATGGGGTCTGTGGAAGCTCATTCAGTGATGCCCCAGCTCACAGGAAAGTGGCTCCCTCACTATGCCTAGAGAGACAAGCACTTGTCTCTCTCATCCATCAGTACATTCTTGGATTCGTTTGCACACCGGAAGCTGTGAATCGCTAGAGATGGGCTTGGAAGGACTGAGGTAAATACAACTTCCTCAGTCAGTCAGTGCTGGGCAAAGTCCTCGGGCTGAATGAGTTAGTGTCACCAGGTGGTGGCTGCTCTTGGCATAGCTGAGGAAGTCATAACCCTCAGACAGGGCCTGACCATGGATGAAGTAAGAGGACAGTGAAGTCAGCTATGTGAGGTTTCATGGTAGGTGCAAGGCACTGCACACTTCACGGCTTGTGTACATTGAAAGAATTGCTTCCACGTGCTAAGCCAGCTGTGGGTTTCCCACATCCATTCAGCATACTTGGTGGCTATCTTTAGTGTCCTTAGTTGACATGTTTAAAGTTTACACACATGGCTTGGAGTTATTCTCTCATCTTTAAGACTGTATTTATATAAAGAATGCAAAATCAACCCACCAGGGCTGTGGCCCCCAGAGAACCATGAAGGGACTCGTGAAGGGGAAGGGCCAGAGCCAAATGTCCTTTGTAAAGCCATGGGGTTACAGTCTAAAAGACATGCAATTTCATGTGTGGGAGATGATAAATACAAAGGATCCTGGACTTCAAAGAGGGATTCTTTACAAGACTAAAGGTCAGTAAGCATATGTCTAAATTTCCCACTGAGAACCCGCCACCATTCACCTAATCAGATAGCATTAATCCGGAGATAGACCTGAGGGTGGCAGTCAGTTAATATGTAAACTACACCGTGAACTAAAAAACAAACAAACCAAAAACAAAAAAACAAAAACAAAAACAAATAACCCAATCAAAACCTTGACTATGGATCTGAGTAGAATTCTCCAAAGAAAAAAATTAAAAAGACTAAGAAATATCTTCAAAAAGTATTCCATGTTCTCAGCAATTAGGTAAAGGCAGATTGTAACCCCTCTGGGTTTTACAGTTGTCTCCATCACTGCCTGAGATCGCCAGCAAAGAGCAGAGGCAGAAACAGCCTCCTGCCCTCCGTGGCTATCTCTGTGCTAAAGATGTTTTAAGATCACCAAGCAGGGCTGATATTCTACAACAGTCCTGAGCAGGAGTTAAGGTTCATTCCAGGGCAAGCCCAGGTTTGACAGCTTCCCAGTCACACATTCCATTGCCTGGAATGTCATCTTGCCTGGCTCAGAAGTGATGAGCCTGTCCTCAGGAAATGACGTCACAACCGCCCCCATTGACACCACGTTTCTCCCGTCCTTTCTGGACACGCATCTCATTTTCAGCAGGGTGACACTCCAGGCCTGAGATACAATCACTGTGAAAAATAGACATGGAGGAAATGGACCTGGAAGAGCTGGACAAGAAGCACTGATAAGAGGCTCTGCCCAGAGAGCACTCTATTCAATCCCAAGCCGCTCTACCCGCCTTCCCGTACCGCCACCTCCTGAACCAAGCTTTTCCCAGAAAAAAAATCACAAATCCAGACAAAATCGAATTCAGTTTCTAAAAGCAAGAGAATCTGCCCTGGAATTCTTCCAAGAACCTTTCAAAAGCTCCTGTAGTCCGAGACCCTGTCTGTTTTAGCGCTCGGTCTGGAAGGCACCCTGAGCACTGGACCAAGGCTCCTGGGACCCACAGCGAGGCAGTCACTGCTTCTCGTTTTCCAGATGAGGAAGCCAAGGCCTAGAGTTGAGTGTCCAAGACCCTATGCTAATGTAGTACAGCCCCACAAGTAAAGGCTACTAACTTGGAGACTGTCAGTCGTCCATGTTTGTATTCCAGAATGCAGGCATATCTCCTCTAGACTCTACGTGGGGGCTCATAATCGTCAGTTGGGTATACACTGAGGTCTTCTCCCAAGTTCTCAGGATGCTTGACAGAACTCTGCCATTGTATCTTAAACTGTGGTTCCTACATACCAGCCGCTTACTGATCGCAGGCTTCATTCTTCTCCTGGGGCCCCTACATGACCTGGCCATGTGGACTTGCTCACACATGGTGGCTCACACATGAGCAGCTGCCTCACTGTGGCTTCCAGATCCTGCAATAAGATGACAAAGTGCCCAAGAAGTTCCATAGATTCTGTCATACGACACAAATGGGGCTGGACAGATGGCTCAGTGGTTAAAAGCACTCACTGCTCTTCTGAAATTCCTGTGTCCAATTTCCAACAAGGATACGGTAGATTACAACTGTCAGAGGCTGTCTTCTGGTGTGTAGACATACATGCAGACAAAGTGTCCATAAACATAAAATACATAAAAAAATAAAATAAAATAAGTAAAGCAAATGAAGGCCACCCATCACCTTGGCCATGATCTATGGGATGGTAACACCACGTCTGGGACTCTGGCAGCCTCATTTACAAGAGGAGAAGCTGCATCTTGCCTGTCATATGACCTCACCCATCTCCACCAGACCCTGGTTTACTCTGTTTAAAGCACCTGTCCCAGGTTAACATTTGTCATTTGTTGTATGTAAGTCCATCGGTCAGATCAGTTTTACTGTGTGTCCTTGGGGAACAGAGAAGGAGGAGACTCCCCACACATTGGAGACTGCTCCATGCGAAGAACAGACATAAACACAATGTTCTATACCCCTGTTATTTAATCCATTCAGCAAAGAAAACTGAAGTACAGAGATAGCCTGCCTGGCAGAAGAGGGGTTGATCTCTGGCCCCAGGCAATCTGAGTTCTCAGCTAGACTCTGCCAGACAGGACAGCTCCTATTTCTGGCCACAATGGTACCCTATTTTATGCTTCAAGATGCTGCAATCAAGGGCTTTCTTATGTGGTTTATGGAGGTAAACCTCATCCCCATCAGCTTCCTTCCAATACGCCAGGGTAGACAGCAAATCACCACATCATTGGTGGCTTAAAAACTTGGAATCTCCTCTCTCCCAGGTCTGAAGGCCAAAGTCAAGTGCATTCAGGGTCATGTTTCCCCCAGTGGCTCTGGAAAGAACCCTTCCCTGGTTCCTCAGCCTCTATCAGATTTCCATCCATCTCTGCAGGCTGACTTATTCCTTGTCTGTGCACCCATATCTCCATCCACTCTAGAAATACAGGCTTTACTGGGTCCTAAACACGCCCTGGTCCCAGGGTAATTTCACCTTTAGATCCTTCTCTGGGTGTGTCAGCCAAGGCTCCATAACCAAGCAAGCTCCTGCTCTGGGATTATGGGTGACTATGAACTTGGGGACACTGTTCAGACCTACATTCCAGATTACAATTTCTTTATCAGCTCAACCACGAGTCTGTACTATGTTTGGGTCGTGAGCCCACTGGTGATATGGGGTTCATGATCTTTGGACCAGTTACCTTCTCAGAGTCCCACAACACAATGAAGGTTACCCCAATCCTCATGATATCTTCAAGTTCAGGCTTTAACATGTTTCTCCTCCTCTTCCTCCTCTTCTTCCTCCTCTTCCTCCTCCTTTT